>JARQOD010000606.1:0-60727 GCA_033576555.1 Oophaga sylvatica
CTCTGGAAAGTGTAATTCCTTGGTCTCCCAGTTAATGGTAGGGTTCTGAGCCTGCAGCCATGGTAGCCTTAGAATAATGGGAAAGTGGGGAGAAGAGATAAGCATAAAGGACAGTTTCTCTTGATGATCTTTACCCATAAGGACCCTCAAAGGCTCCGTTTCCTGATCCACTGGTCCAGAGGTCAGCAGGGAGCCATCCACAGTCTCCATCTGTACTGGAGTAGCTTTCTTCACTGAACGTATCCCCTGTTTCAGAGCAAAGGAGATATCCATAAAATTTCCACTTGCCCCTGAGTCGATCATAGCAGAGCTAGACACCCAGACTGAGTCAACCCAGAGTTTGATGGAAAGGAAGCAATGAGAATTGTTTTTCTTACAACTCAGCTGGGACACCGCTGAGGAAACTTGAAAAATTGCAGCGTTTACACAGTCATCGTCCTCAGAAGTAACGGAGTTTAAGTCCGAGAAATCAATATCTGTTGCTGCAGATCTCTCTGGAGCCTGAGGCTCGGACCTGACAGATCTCCTCTCGCAACACTCACAGTGAATGACTGCTGCAGTAGTCTTACGAGAACGGTTGGGGCAGTTTATAATGAAGTGCCCTGACTTACCACAGTAGAAACATAGATTTTCCTTTAAACGATGTTCTTTGCGTGCATCACTAACCCGTCTTTGTAAAGAGTCCACCTGCATGGGTTCAGGTTCAGGTTCCCGTGTGATCCTACTCAAAGGTTCCTTAGCTGGGGAGGAAGGTAGGAAAAGGTTAGTGCGATTACTTTCGAACCATCTCTCTTGCCTGCGTTCAGTCAGACGAGCATCAATACGGATGCAGTAGTTAATAAAGTCACCTAACGCAGTGGGAGGGTCGGCACGAGCAAGTTCATCCTTAATCAGTGGAGACAACCCTTTTCGAAAAATAGATTTTTTGGCGGAACTGTCCCAAGTGGTATCGAGGGCCCATCTCCTGAAATCCAAGGCATATTCGGCTACTGAGCGCTTACCTTGGCGCAAAGTTAACATGGCTGCTTCAGCTGTTGCACCTCGATTGGGGTCATCAAACACCTGCCCCATGGCTGAAATGAAAGCATCAAGATGATCCAAACATTCATCCTCAGTCTCAATCAGAGGGTTTGCCCACATCAAAGCCTTGTTGGTAAGCAACATGATTATAGTAAGTACTTTAGATCGTTCAGTGGGAAATTGTGAAGCATGTGCAGAAAAAAAAAGATTGCATTGGTTAATAAATCCCCTGAATTTCTCACGTTCACCGCCAAAATGAAAAGGGGGTAACTTGGGAATCCCAGAACTCGGGGTTATGGCAGGAGCCTGGACTCGTTCCTCTAGAACCTCAATCCTGGCTCGTAAATCCTGGGTAGTTTGTCCAAACACTTGCAAATTGTGATTAGTGAGGTCCTGTAGGTTTGCAAAACGGGTCTTTATAGTCTGTATATCTGCAAGGATTGTATCAGTCACTCCGCAAAGCTCCTTTATGCGAGCCTCCATCTTCCAGATCTTTTAAGACAGGAGTACTGGAAGGAGAAAGGAAAAAAAAAAACAATAGTGTTTACCTGTGGTAACACTGCAGAGTAAAATTAAGGGAATGTGCTCACCTGGAATGGTTGTGAGAAGTCACAACCACTGTCATCACAGAAAGTATAACCGGACATCTGATATCCACAGTCACAGCAGACACAGCCTTCCCAGACCCAGCAGACACTAACGTTTGGCTTCAGAATCTTGTAATGTATGGTGTACAGTTCATATAGCGTCTTGTGCTTGGGTGCGAGGAAAACACATGAGACACAGGTTTGATATAGAAGGACTTGTATTACTTCATACAAGTGGCAAAAAGGGTCACATAGTTTGCAGGTACAGAAGCAGGAGACACAGCAGGCCAGAGTAACTTAAGCTCAGCAATAACTCTCCACAACAGGTTCAGGATCTCTTCTCTGTTACCGTAATTCCATGCAAACGTGGATTTATCAAATAGCAGGTTTCCAGAGTCCACAAGTGTTCCAAAGTTCCTCAGTAGGAAATAGCTGGAGTACAAAGTCCAAGGTTTTCCAGGAGTCAGGTCACAGGCTCACTGCAGGCTTGATTCTGAAGCACTGATTGCTCAGCTGAGGCTGCTTAAGAAGCAAGAGGGAGAGAATCAGGGCGGGAACATGAAAGCTGGAAACTCCATATTGACTGAGGGCAAGATAGCTGCAGCAAGACAGAAAGCAAAATGGCCGACGGAAAAACTGAGTTTCAAGAAACATGTACAAAGAACCTTACACACCTGTACTTTGTACCTCCCCCACCTCATTGTAGATTGTAAGCTTTCACGAGCAGGGTCGTCTTATTTTGCTTTAATTATTGTATTGTTAACGTTGTTACTTATGACTTGTGTTTTGAAACTGTTAAACTGTAAAGCGCTGCGGAATATAATGGCGCTATATAAATAAAGATTATTATTATTATTATCCTGTATGGATTTGGGGAGGGAAACATCGAGGGCGTCAGACTTCGCTGCATTGATTTTAAAATTTGACCATGTACCAAAGTGATCTATTTCAGCCATAACAGCAGTGATGGATATATGTGGTTGAGTGATATATACTAGGACATCATTCATCAGCAAATGCAGAGCACTTGTACTCGGTGCCTCCCACCTCAATCCCCCTAATATTGGGATTATCGGGAATTGATGAGAGCAGGTGCTCCATCACTAGGATGTATAAGAGAGGGGACAGAGGACATCCCTGCCTTGTCCCATTGGTGATTATGAAAGGTGATGATAATGTTCCATTTATCTTCAGCCTAGCTGATGGATTGCGATACAGGGCCATGATTTTGGCTATAAAAGGGTCCCCTACCCCAAGCTTTTTAAGAGAATAATATATGGCGTGCCAGGAGACTCTATGGAATGCTTTCTCAGCATCCAACGAGAGTATCTAATTACAAATTTTTATCTGCATCTAGCCCAGACAATAATTTTGGGCCTAGTAGCAGTGTCTGCTAGTCAGTGGATTAACCCAGCTGTTAAGCAAGCTACACCACCTGTAGCTTGGACACTTAATTTTTTCAAAGGAAATGCTTCGGGCCCCCGGGACACTCAGTGAAGAGCATTGGGGAGGCACCCCAAGGCACAGGGGTAGGGACTGGCGGTAGGACGCCTTGCGGTGGACCGCCAAGCTCGATCCTTATAAAAGCTTTTTAACTGCAGCAGCTTTACTGGACGCTACTGGAGCTGGAATTACCGCGGCTGCTGGCATGAGACTTTCCCTCCAATAGATCCTTGTAAAAGGATTTAAAGTGTACTCATTCAAATTAGAGAGACAATTTAAATTAAAAAGATTAGACCTGCCTCCACCACAGGGGGGCTCGCTCGACCCACCAGCAGACAGGCAGCAGTATTGGGAGAGGGGAATGGCCGTCAGGCTCCACCGCAGCTTTGGCACAAACCCAGCGACACGGAGGTCGCACGGGCAGGAACGGACTGGCCGTGTCGGCTTTGCACTTTCTTGGTTTTAGAAGGGCATGAAATGCCTATATCTGTGTCTCCCCCTCCTTTTACTCCTCCACCTCTTTTCTTTTCGCTTGACTATATGTACTTGTCACTTTTCCATGTGTTAGTTGGGTCTTCTGAGCAGTTTGTCAGCTTTTGGACACCTTTGAAGTATTTTCTATGTGTTTCTTTTGTTTTTGTTTGCTTGCCATTGGTTTTAACGGTGTTCGACAGTGTTTGACGAACAGTTCGAAGAACAGTTCGTCAAACACACGGGTGTTTGGCGAACCGAACCGAACTCGAACACTACGGGGGTGGCTCAACACTAATCACAAGTTCCACCGACATTCTGCTCTTAATTACGTAGAGATAGGATGCAGTTGGCGTGACGGACAGATTCTGATTGCACCTTCTGCAAAAACACCACTGGTTGTACTCTAGAAACCCATATCGGTAGGAATACTGTACCTTTAAGCCAATGTGTGAACTCTGCAACCCATATCAGTGGGATTACTGTGCCTTCAAGCCACTGTGCATACTCTGTGCATGCACCTGTGTGAGTAGTGTGACTTTAAGCCACTGTGTGTACTCAGCACCCCCCAACTGTGGCAGTACTTTGCACCTGCTGCCTGTCAGAGTACTATGCATTAAAAATGATCTGTGTACTCTACACCACCAAATGTGGGATTACTGTGCCTTAAAGCTGCAGTTTGTACTCTGCATCCCATGCCTATGGCTGTACTGTTCCTTTAAGCCACTGTTTGCACTCTGCACCTCCCGCCTGTGACTTTAAACATGTACTGAACACAGAAATGGATGCCTATCACTAGAAATAAAAAATGGTATGATAAATTTTATACACAGTGAGTGACAAACATCTGCTGTTTACGAAAGAATGGCAGACCATTTGCAAATTAATATAGACGCAAAGAAAATAGCCCGAACATAAGGTTTAAAAAAAGGACAATAAAAAAAATTATTATTAGGGTCTGCGGAACGCACCAGATAAATATAAATAGTGGGTGCGTTCGCAGCCGGGATCCACCGTGCAGGTGGAGCCTGCTGCTAGTATGACCTTCCAGGAGAACCAATGGGAGTTGCTGCAGTAGCTGAGCATGTGACCCCTGATCTCCTATGAGAGATCTTACCCTGGGCATGCTCAGAAAGGAAAGCACAGGACTTAGTCCCAACTGACCTGCACTAGTTACAATGACAGGACCTGGAGTGGCAGCAGCTATCCTTTGCACAGCACTAGGCTGAGCGAGACACTGGGATCGATGTCTCTGCTGAGCAGATTCCACTGCGGCCGGAGACGGATGGAAGACCGCAGCGGGGATAGCTCGAGATTCCCCTTGTGCAGGAGCGGGAACTCGACCCCTAACAATTATTAAGGTTAAAATACCTTTATTAATAATTGTAATAATATATAGCACTGCAAGCAAAAGAGGTGCCCGCACGAGTAGTAACACATGATTTGCACAAATAATGATTTAAGATATACTAAAGACCACCACTCCACGTATTATATGCTTAAAAATTATATGCAAATATAGCAGAAGATTAGAGCAGCATAATTAACTAAAAAGAGACCACAGATGCTGTCTACCACTTAGCAAAATTGTGTATAGAAGCATTGGTAGCTAAGAGGACCACAAAAGGATTATACTACTTAACACAAACATAATAAAAGGTATATAATGATAGTAAAACAAACATATAAGCAGCACAAAAGAAGAACGAAAAGACGACCACATGTCCAAAAGTAATTTATTTTATTAATCATACACAGAATAAGGAGCTGAAAATAGCTATAATGTACATGGTAAAAATAGTAAAAATAGCAGCAGGTGCGACAGCAAACGGGTTTACAACATGCAGAAATAATATGTATATATATATATATATATGTATATATCCACAGTGCTGGACAGTGTCCAGTGAACAGATCGGTATAGTAAAAATAGTCCGTGAAAAAATAAAAATATATAAATCATAAAACAATATCAACATAAAAAAGTAGTGACAATAAGGTGCATATGTGCTGTGCATACAAAAAAACACAAGAAAAGTGATAGAAACACCACAAGTAAATCCCTTAGTGTAATCAGTACTATAGTTTATGCAGCATAAATATTCATACAAGTGAACAAATCAATATAATTGGATTAATTCATGAACAAAAGTACAATAAATACAACAACCATACAGTGTATGTGTACTAGTGTCTCATTGGAAAGCTAACATGTGGCAACACGTTGTCAGAATGACGATAAAGTGCATATGTGCTGTGCATACAAAAAACACCAATAAATGGCAATAACTTTACCACAAGAAAAATACTATTAGTGAACAGCGATGCAATTTATGCAGCATAAGTTTATAGTCCAATACACAATTCAATATATGTGGGTATATTCCACAAGAAAAGCGTGTGGAAATCAGTGACCAGTGACTTTTTTCTAATCACTTGATTTGGATATATTATCTTCCATACTGTTATCATTTCCAATCTTTTTGTTCTTAATAAAACAAACATATGAATAACAAAGTGTCAACCAGTAAAAAGGTAATATATAATTAATCGTCATATAGTTTGTGATAAAGAAAAAAATGAAAAACCTATACATTATTAAATGAAAACACATTCAAAAAGGTGCAAGAGCAAAGTGCAAGGTGGAGACAGGATAAATAAGAAGTTTTATATAGCAAAGATATTAACTTAATCTCAATGGATCAAAAGGCTGTGAATAAAATAGTACTATAGTACAAGGGATCAAAAAAGGTTAAATGAGTGACCCCCCCCCTGACGACCAGTTGCGAAATGCTCCTTGCGGAGCGCAGCACCAGTGACTACCGACATCCAGGTAATTAACTCTTCAGCCCAGAAGACTCTGTCCTCTCCTTATCCTTTGGACTCCATAGTCTTCATTTTCACAGTCACTTGTTTGTCTTTGTCCCTTCGGATCATTCCAATTAATGTTTTTTGATCCCTTGTACTATTTTATTCACAGTCATGTGATTTATTGGGATGAAATATCTTGGCTATATAAAACTTCTCATTTATCCTCTGTCTCCACCTTTTCTTTATCACAAACTATATGATGACTGATTATTAGTCATGAGCGAACATGCTCGAGTCGCCACTACTCTGTACTCGCCCGAGTTTCGCTGTACTCATGGTACTCGACAAGCACCGAGAATATCCGGGATTATTTGACAGGAGTTTGAGTCCCCACTTTGCATGTTTGGTGCTTTTTAGAGTTCCAATCAACATGCAGGGATTGTCTGCCACGCACTGTAATGCCACAGGCATCTTTGTTGTGGTATTACAGTGATTGGCTGGCCGCACAGCGTCATCAGGTCTATAAGAGACCTTGCGCTACCCTTCTTGGCGCAGTCGCATCCGGAATCAGACAGTGTAGGGAGAGTTGCTTCTGAGATAGGGTCAGATTTGTGCTTTTATTAGTTAGTGTGATATATCATTTTTGAGTCCACATATCCAGCTAAACCAACAGTCCTTCTAAGGAGTATTTACAGTGTTTATAGATTCCAGTGCTAGGTAGGCGGGGTGTGTATGTGAGTACATACATATCAGTGCAAGGCATGCATGTGGGTATGTGGAGCCCAGCTGTGACTGGATCCATATGTTGCAGAAGGGTGCACTGAAGGTAACCACCACTAGAGGTCCTGTATATACATTCACACACCTTTACCCATCCCTAGAGCCACCAGAGGGAGCTGTTTAGCCATATATAAGGAAGGTGAAGACACTGAAGAGCAGACAGTCTAGTCAGAGGGCTGCAGCCTACAGTGTCACCTCGTAGACTAGTGAAGTGAAGCTTTAGTCACCTCAGAGGGTGAAGTGAGAAGCAGAGCTCAAAAGAGAGAGTTCAGCTGTTTAAGAAGGAACCTGAAGTCTGCAGCTTGAAGCTTAGTTCAAACGTGTGGAGGCTAGTACAAGTGGAAAGAAAGCCACTCCAGCATAATCAGAGCTGAGTCAAGTGAGTGCAGCTCAGTGAGCAAGCGTGCCGACGCTTAGAGAGCGGTGAAGAAGAAGGAGAAGCAGTCCACCATCTGCTAGTGTGTGATTGTGTGAGGACACGAGTGCAGGGGTGGTATTCAGCCGGTTCTCCCCGGTTCGATGGAACCAGTTGTTCAAAAAGCAGCCGGTTCCCCGAACCGGGGAGAATCAGAGCTGCGATCCGGTACCATGGGAGTAATGTGCGCAGTGCACAGAGCTGCTGTCTCACCAGAGAGGAGCTTCTTCCTTCCTTCCTGGTCGGCAGCAGCTGTAGTTTCACTTTCTGCTGTGCACGTGCAGGCTCTGGTTGTCTCAGCCACACTGGGTCCTAGTGCCCTCTGTGTGCAGACACTGGACACTTCCTGGTCCGGCCTCAGCCACTGCCTGCAGCTTCATGGTAAGAGGGGATGGAATTTTTTAAATTCATTCTGCTCAGGCATGTCATGGTCACTGTGGGGGATGTGAGAGGATGGGGTAGAGTGGGGCAGGGGTACAGGGCACTGGGGTGAATGTAAGAGGATGGGGTATTGTGGGGGCTAGTGCACTGGGGGGTTAATGTGAGAGAATGGGGTATTGTGGGGGAGGGGTACAGGGCACTGGGGTGAATAAGAGGATGGGGGTATTGTGGGGGCTAGGGCACTGGGGCGGTTAATGTGAGAGGATGGGGTATTGTGGGGGAGGGGTACAGGGCACTGGGGTGAGTGTAAGAGTATGGGGTATTGTGGGGGCTAGGGCACTGGGGGGTTAATGTGAGAGGATGGGGATATTGTGGGGCTGGCGCACAGGGGTTGATGTGAGAGGATGGGGTATTGTGGGGGCTGAAGTGGGGAGGGTGGACATGTCACTGGGGTTGAATGTAAGAGGATGGGGTATTGTGGGGTCAGTGGGACAGAACACTAAGGGGTGCATGTGAGACGATGGGCTGTTGGGGTGTGGGTGGGGGACAGGGGAGGTAAGGGGCTTTTTTTTACTTGTGAGCTCCTTAATACTTTAATAATAGATTAATATTTCAGTATTATTATAACAAGGGCATAGACAGACGGCCGTATAACTCATGCGAGGATCGCACTGCAATCCTCGGACTTGCTGGTACCGCTCCTGACATGAGCGCGACTGCCATGTATAATATGTGGTATATACAGCGTAGTGTCGCATACACTGCTGTATTATACAATATACAACAGTTCTAATGCTCCATACCTAATATGCAGGATAATGTACAGTGTATATGATGTAACCTGTATAAGATGCAACATTGACTTGCCCCCCCCCTAGTTTTGATCCTGGGTACGCCCATGTCCGGTACTATTTTGCAGCCAGCTTGCAGCACCGCAACACACACCGCCAGCCCCGGCCCCCGCGGACTGATCTCTGCAGTGCGGCGATTGGGTAGCGGCGCGGCCGCGGCCATCTTCTTTAGTCACGAGGCGGAGCCGGAGAGGAGAGAGGTACTGTGTGAGCTGAGCTGTGGCGCTGCAAGGGCCCTGGAGTGGAGCTGGAGGAGTGTGCCTGTGTGGACTGAGGTGGTCTATGATACAGTCATGGCCAAAAGTTTTGAGAATGACACAAATATTATATTTTCACATGATCTGCTGCCCTCTGGTTTTTATGTGTGTTTGACAGATGTTTTTATCACAAACAGAAATATAATAATTGCAAACATATGAGTAACAAAAGCTTATATTGACAGTTAGAATGAATTAATGCAGCAAGTCAATATTTGCAGTGTTGACCCTTCTTCTTCAGGACCTCTGCAATTCTCCCTGGCATGCTCTCAATCAACTTCTGGGCCAAATCCTGACTGATAGCAGTCCATTCTTGCACAATCAATGCTTTCATTTTGTCAGAATTTTTAGGTTTTGTTTGTCCACCCGTCTCTTGATTATTGACCACAAGTTCTCAATGGGATTAAGATCTGGGGAGTTTCCTGGCCATGGACCCAAAATCTCTATGTTTTGTTCCCTGAACCATTTAGTTATCACCTTTGCTTTATGGCAAGGTGCTCCATCATGCTGGAAAAGGCATTGTTGATCGCCAAACTGCTCTTGGAGGGTTGGGAGAAGTTGCTCTTGGAGGACATTCTGGTACCATTCTTTATTCATGGCTGTGTTTTTAGGCAAGACTGTGAGAAGCCAATTCCCTTGGCTGAGAAGCAACCCCACACATGAATGGTTTCAGGATGCTTAACAGTTGGCATGAGACAAGACTGGTGGTAGCGCTCACCTTGTCTTCTCCGAATGAGGCGTTTTCCTGATGTCCCAAACAATCGAAAAGGGGATTCATCAGAGAAAATAACTTTACCCCAGTCCTCAGCAGTCCACTGCCTGTACCTTTTGCAGATATCAGTCTGTCCATGATGTTTTTTCTGGAGAGAAGTGACTTCTTTGCTGCCCTCCTTGAGACCAGGCCTTGCTCCAAGAGTCTCCGCCTCACAGTGCGTGCAGATGCACTCACACCTGCCTGCTGCCATTCCTGAGCAAGCTCTGCACTGCTGGTGGCCCGATCCCGCAGCTGAAACACTTTTAAGAGACGGTCCTGGCGCTTGCTGGTCTTTCTTTGGCGCCCTGAAGCCTTTTTGGCAACAATGGAACCTCTCTCCTTGAAGTTCTTGATGATGCGATAGATTGTAGACTGAGGTGCAATCTTTCTAGCTGCGATACTCTTCCCTGTTAGGCCATTTTTGTGCATTGCAATGATGACTGCACGTGTTTCTTTAGAGATAACCATGGTTAACAGAAGAGAAACAATGATGCCAAGCACCAGCCTCCTTTTAAAGTGTCCAGTGGTGTCATTCTTACTTAATCATGACAGATTGATCTCCAGCCATGTCCTCATCAACACCCACACCTGTGTTAATGGAGCAATCACTGAAAAGAGGTTAGCTGGTCCTTTTAAGGCAGGGATGCAATGATGTTGAAATGTGTTTTGGGGGATAAAGTTCATTTTCTAGCCAAATATTGACTTTGCAAGTAATTGCTGTTAAGCTGATCACTCTTTATAACATTCTGGAGTATATGCAAATTGCCATTAGAAAAAGTGAAGCAGTAGACTTTGTAGAAATTAATATTTGTGTCATTCTCAAAACTTTTGGCCATGACTGTAGATAGACGCCGGTCAGAGTAGTAAGGCCTCCATGGAAGAGCAGTTCTTCTAGCCCCCTGCGTTGTCTTCTTCTCTGGAAAGCTTGAGGTCTATGTTCAGAGCTGTCTGTAGGGCACACCTGTAGAAAGCCACCCAGCTGGAGACAGACCACCAGCTCCCAGATCCTGGTGCCTTCTTAGACATTATTACCGAGAAGCTTGCAATCCACTTGTATGTACCCAGGTGTATAGAGTCACATTTACATCCTGCGGCTTTTTATACGGTCTACTTTATAAAGATGACAGTAATACCTATATCGTACCTTAGGTACTGTACATGCAGTGGTGGTGGGGGAATTGTAAGTCCCAGCATTGCATATTGGCATCTGATCTATAGAGATTACTGCAGGTAATACAATAAATATGTTCTATTATTACAATCACTAGTATAAGTCCCAGCATCTCCCCATTTGTCTAGATATTAGACACACGTTTATTATTCAGATATTATGTAGTATAGACCTTAGGCTGATCCAAACAATCGTATTTTTGGTCAGAAGAAAAAATGGCAGCACGCACGAGTTGCATCCGATTATGGGATTGCACGCAGCCAGGCAAATCAGTGAGTCCGTGAAAAAAAAAATCAGACTGCACTCGGATGACATCTGAATGCAGTATGATTTTCACAGCTTTACAGAATGAAGAAGATGGGGAACTTTTTATTTCCACCTTCTCCACATCCACGAAAATCGGAGCACACTGTGAGCACACTCTGATCAAACACCTTATCCGAGTATGTACACTCATCACTAATTATTGTATATTGTATTTCTGGATAGAAGGTAGAACTGTAAGTCCCAGCTACATAATACTATAGTTTAATCTTCAGTTCAGTATGAGACTAGAAAGAGACTTCTTAATCAGAATGTAGTGCACAGCCTGGCCAGCCGGTCAGTCAAGTGAGACAGCTGCATAGAAATATATATATAGAAATATATGCAGCTGTCACACTCAGGTCAGGAGAGCCGCTGGCCAGAATGTGCACTGTTCTGATCTCATTCCAATTTATTGTTTTTCAACTGACTGCGCCCCTACTTTTTTTTTTGAGGAAAAGGTGTGTGTGTGTGAATGGGTGTGGCTTTAAAAATGGGCGTGGCTTAAAAATGGGTGTGACTTAAAATGGGTGTGGTTTTCTGACTCACAAACACAGAACCTGTTGTTAAAAATTTGAATCCCCCCCCTGCACGAGTGGGACGAAAGGTGATTGGAAAGCGAGTGAGGGACAGAGGAGCTTATACAGATCATCCCAATTATTACCACCGGACTCCGGGGTCCGAGTATATAGGGATCTCCATGACCCATTAGGACAGTGTTTCTCAACTCCAGTCCTCAGGACCCACCAACAGGTCATGTTTTCAGGATTTCCTTAGTATTGCAAAGGTGATGGAATTAATGCTTGAGCAGGTGATAAAATTATCACCTGTGCAATACTAAGGAAATCCTGAAAACATGACCTGTTGGTGGGTCCTGAGGACTGGAGTTGAGAAACACTGCATTAGGAGAACACCGGAGTTCCTGGACGACTACAAGTCCCAGGAGTACCACAGAGCTGACACGTAACCGGGTGTCATGGGTGTATCGCCACGAGGATCGTCGCGATTGCACACTCTGACTTCTCACAGCTGAGTTGCTGTTTCTTTGTGTTTGGTAATGAGGGAGTTAATTTTACCTAGCTCTTTGCTAAGACTAGGTCCAGCCTCGCCCGGCTGCTTTTGATTATGTTCTAATTAGATTCCTTCATATACCTGCCAGTCTGCTTGTTAGATGCCGGTGAAAGCATTCATGTAGTCTAGCAGACTGGATCGGTTCTGAGAATACTTAAGCTAAGAGTTCCTTAGTTGTTTTACTCTTATAGCTTATAGTTTATCTCTGAGACCTTAGGTGTTCCTACTGTGTGTGAGTGTTGTATGTAAGACTTTATTTACTTTATTTCTTGTCTTTCTTGTATGTCTTTCTGTTCATTAACCGTTACCTGTTCATTCCCTTTGGTGGTAATCAGGGTCCTTCTTAGGACTAGATTACAGTTGGCAGGGATTGATAGGAGACAGGGTTTACGCTGGTGGCCTGGACCTCTGTACCTTTAACAGTACCTCCAGGTAGAGGGATTAGTTAGGACCCCAGTTTAGGGTCAGCATAGACCCCGGTCACCCTCTAGCCGGAGACAGCGTATAACGGATTCCGTATTGACCCACTGGACTTTCTGTCAGGTAATTCTATGTTATCATATATCTATGCGCATGTTATATTGTATGTTGCCCTTTTGATATAGATTACTGTCATCACATATATATATATATCTGCTATACAGCGTGACATTTTCACCGGCCCTACTAAAGATTCTCTCCAGCTGTCATGGATCCAGTAGCCCAGCTGGCCCAGCAGTTGCAGGGGTTGTCCATGGAGTTTGCAGACATTAAGTCCAAGGTTTTGTCCCCCCCGGAGCAAACCAGATCTGAACCTAAGGTTGCTCTCCCGGACAGGTTCACTGGTGGGCGGACAAATTTTTTACTTTCCGGGAGGCATGTAAATTGTACTTTCGGCTGCGGCCTCGGTCATCTGGGAGTGAAGAGCAGAGGGTGGGAATTGTTATCTCGCTCTTACAAGGGGACCCTCAATCTTGGGCGTTCTCTATTCCTCCAGGCTCCCCAGATCTCCAGTCAGTGGATCGATTTTTTACTGCCCTGGGTCTGGTATATGATGATCCGGATCGAGTTTCCCTTGCTGAAACAAAGTTACGTAAAATACGGCAAGGAAATCGTCCAGCGGAGGAATATTCTTCTGAGTTCCGTAGATGGGCAACAGATACTCAGTGGAATGACCCAGCTCTTAGGAGCCAGTTTTGTCAAGGGTTGTCTGACAAATTAAAAGATGTGTTGGCTCAGTATGATTCTCCTCCATCACTGGAGGCTGCTATGGCCCTCGCTATTCGCATTGATAGACGAATTCGGGGAAGACGCGAGGTAACTCCGCCTCCCGTGATGACTCCGCCTACTACCCAAGTCCCTTATACTGAGGTTCCCCTGGTCTGTTCTGAGGAACCCATGCAGTTGGGAGGGACATCTTTTTGTAGGAGGGAATCGGCGGTGCACCGCAAGACTAGAAGGTGTTTCTTTTGCGGGAGAGAGGGACATTTTGTTGGGGGGTGTCCATCCCGGGCCTCTTTGAGCAAAGGAGTTAACCTGGGAGTGTGTATTTCGTCCCCAAATCCCTCTCAGTTTCTCGTGCCTGCGGAGGTGGTGATTGGTACTAGAACTGAGAGGATTTCTGTTTTTCTTGATAGTGGGTCCGGGGCTAATCTGGTGGACGCCCGGTTTGCCCAGGTGCATGGTATGCAACTGAGTGTATTGGCCAAACCGGTCCCTATAGTCTCTATTGATTCTAGACCTCTCGGTCAAGGTAGCTTGGTACAAGCGGTTCATAACATAGATCTTCGAGTAGGGGCAATACATAAAGAGCAATTGTCTTGTTATGTGTTGGAGGGTCTACCTACTCCTATTGTGTTGGGACTTCCTTGGTTGGCTAAACATAACCCAGTGATTGATTGGCAATCCGGAAAGATAAGCCAGTGGGGTGAATTTTGCAGGAATAACTGCATGAGCACGGTCATCGGTGCGGTTGTGCCTAGGACTTTGTCTCCTTTTCTGGAGGACTTTGGGGAGATGTTCTCAGAGGAGGGGTGTAAAGAGTTACCTCCTCATCGCGCATTTGACTGCTCAATAAAGTTGCTTCCTGATGCCTTATCTCGTACTTTCCCAGGGGCCGGGAAGACGGATGATCCGGTTCCTATTCCTCAGGAGGGAGTTGTAGTGTCAGCTGTATGCTCTGAGCTTGAGGGGGAGGTATTGGGGGCTCAGGGGGACGCCCCTGTGGGACTTCCAGGGAGACTGATAGTTCCAGATCGGTTAAGACTGAAGGTTACGGGGAACCGTTACAAACGGATGGCTGATAGGGGGAGAGTTTCTGGTCTAGATCTGAAGGTGAATGATCTGGTTTGGTTGTCTACCAGGAATATAAAACTTAAAGTTTCCTCCTGGAGGTTGGGTCCCAGATTCATCGGGCCGTACAGGATCAGTTCCATAATTAATCCTGTGGCATTTCGTCTGGACCTCCCTCCTACGTTTAAAATTCATAATGTGTTTCACAAGTCATTACTTAAAAAGTATGTGGCACCAGTCATACCGTCACCTCTACCTCCTCCTTCAGTGGTGGTCAATGATAACGTGGAATTTCATGGTCGAAAATCATTGACTCACGTCTCAGTCCCGATCCCTTCAGTACTGGGTTCATTGGAGGGGGTATGGTCCTGTGGAGAGGACGCGGGTCCCTGCGTCTGATGTTAACGCAGATCGATTGGTTCGGACCTTTCACACAACTCACCCGGGCAGACCTGGCCCTGAGGGTCCGGAGTCCCCTCGTAGAGGGGGGGGTACTGTCATGGGTGTATCGCCACGAGGATCGTCGCGATTGCACACTCTGACTTCTCACAGCTGAGTTGCTGTTTCTTTGTGTTTGGTAATGAGGGAGTTAATTTTACCTAGCTCTTTGCTAAGACTAGGTCCAGCCTCGCCCGGCTGCTTTTGATTATGTTCTAATTAGATTCCTTCATATACCTGCCAGTCTGCTTGTTAGATGCCGGTGAAAGCATTCATGTAGTCTAGCAGACTGGATCGGTTCTGAGAATACTTAAGCTAAGAGTTCCTTAGTTGTTTTACTCTTATAGCTTATAGTTTATCTCTGAGACCTTAGGTGTTCCTACTGTGTGTGAGTGTTGTATGTAAGACTTTATTTACTTTATTTCTTGTCTTTCTTGTATGTCTTTCTGTTCATTAACCGTTACCTGTTCATTCCCTTTGGTGGTAATCAGGGTCCTTCTTAGGACTAGATTACAGTTGGCAGGGATTGATAGGAGACAGGGTTTACGCTGGTGGCCTGGACCTCTGTACCTTTAACAGTACCTCCAGGTAGAGGGATTAGTTAGGACCCCAGTTTAGGGTCAGCATAGACCCCGGTCACCCTCTAGCCGGAGACAGCGTATAACGGATTCCGTATTGACCCACTGGACTTTCTGTCAGGTAATTCTATGTTATCATATATCTATGCGCATGTTATATTGTATGTTGCCCTTTTGATATAGATTACTGTCATCACATATATATATATCTGCTATACAGCGTGACACCGGGCCAGGGGAACGGAGTCCTGCAAGCAGGACTCTGCAAGCAGGAACTGTGTACTTCGGGAAAAGGTCCAATCACAAGGTCAGCCAGGTGCAGGACGGAGGCCAAGCTAGACCCAGCTACAAGCAGGCCAAGACTTCATCACATAAAGGCAAGGAGAAAGGAGGCCACACACCTACTCAGTGGAGGAAACTGGATGTGCACCCTTCACCCTACAGTGCTCCGGGGAGTGCCTGCAACATCATCAGTAAAGGTACAGAAAGAGACTTATGTGTGTGTGTCCATCTTATTACCCCTCACTGCCGGGTCCCCGTCTGTCCTGCATCCCTACACAGTTGTCTGCCCTGAAGGACTCTCAGCCTTACCTTTTGGAAGGCTTACCATCTAGCTGCACAATATTAACCCTTCAGTGGAACTGCATTGCAGCGCTGGTCACCCTGACCAGGCACCACAGGTGGCGTCACGAATCCCCATACCAATATTCAATTCACCTGTAAATATCCCACATTAAAGAATGAGCCCCAGAGCCACGGACTGAGCTGTGTCGCCGTGACATCCCCCATAGTAGCCTATAGGCTCAGATCCGAGTACCCCAAGGCCCTGGCGGGCGGCTCATCTCTAACTTGGCGTCACGAACAGGATTGCGTGCCCTGCGGCAACGGAGTAACTTGCGCCCGTTGCCACCGGGTACTGTGTGCCTCACTAAAAGACTGTTGCATATAGTGGTGAAGATTTCCCGCCATTTGCCTGCGATTGCCCGCCATTTACAGTGCCACGGCGCGAAAAACTAGTGGGCGTACCTGCAAAAGCGCGCTGAGTCCCGGACACGCCCCCAATGCTGACGCGGCGGCAGGTCCTGTGGAGAGCTGCAGTGAACGCTCTGACGTCAGAGCACCAGCGACGCAGGTCAGAGGAAGCTGCGGCCTACAGGAGAAGGTAGGCCATGCTTAACTAGGGGGGCGCAGACATGTCGCAGCAGCAAGCTGACAGCGCGGCCCAGACTGACCGCCCCAATGACTTACCCAGTATGGAAACGTTGGCCCCTCACCAGGTCCTGTGGCCCCGATAGTACCGCTGATGCTGCCATACATGCCTGGAGCAAAGTGGCTCCCTCAGTACAGCGACAAGCCAGACACCCTGTCAGGGTTCAAGCAAAAAATATGCAGTATAATGGACATGTACCCTATGTCAGAAAAGCAGAGAGCTGCAGTGGTAGTGGGACAATTGACTGGTGCTGCAGAGAGAGAAGTAGAGACATGGTCAGCTGCAGACCAGGAATCAGTGCTTGCAATTTTCTTAAAGCTACAGACTATCTTTGAGGACCGCACTGAAACAGATCTCCGGATGAGGTTTTACCAATGCTCCCAGAAACCAGATGACAGCATTAGGGACTACGCCTGCTGACTACAAGGGGCCCTGCGAGCTCTCAGACAGGTTAACCCCATAAGTGTCACCAATGAAAATAAAATGTTAAAGGAACAATTTGTATGGGGATTGAGGTCCCAAGCTGAAAGCAGAACTGTGCATTGGTGGTCCTTGGATCATCCTGACGCTACCTTTGATGCCCTTAAAGATATGGCTATAAAAGGACTGCGACCCCTTGAAACGCCCGAGATGGCAACCCAGTGTCACCTGGGTGAAGCCACTCTAAAGCCAGCAGCATCCATCTTTTCCCCGCTGGTTGCGGAAGCCAAAACGCAGGTGGCGCCCCCTACTGAGCTAGACTGTCTGCGCTCAGAAGTGCGCCAGCTGACCAAAAACCTGGCCACTAGTGTTGAGCGATACGATACTGCAAATATCGGGTATCGGCCGATATTAGCTCTATCGGCCTTTCGATAATTCGTTTCGATATTTTCGTCTTATCGGATACCGGAATCGGAAGTTCCCATAATTCTTTGCGAGGCAATGTGATTTTAGTCAGCCAATGAGGAATCCTAAGAAGTGTGGGCACATCCTGTACTGCTGCGGTCATGTTAACTAATGGCATGGCTGTGATTGGATGCTGAAATGATGTCAGAATGCACTATAAAAGGCGCCGCCGCCATTTTAGCATCACTGTGCTGTGAATTCAGTAAGGGACAGAACGCTGCTCTGCTGACTCTGAGGGACAGTTAGAGATTGCGATTTAGTGTACTGTGCTGTAGGCAGGCTAGCACCAACCGCTGTGTAAAGCTTCCTTTTGCCTGCAGTGTTGTTTTAACAGCTCTGCAAGGTGTGTGTGAGTGCAGGTGACACTACAGTTTGCTCTGCATGCAACGCTGTCTGTAGGCATCTGCACATGTCACTCACAGACTCTTTTTTTTTTCCTTCAGTGTAATTCTTGCAGCTCCATGCAATTTAACTATTAGTGTGACGCGCTTCCATCCGTATCCAATACATTGGTTGCAAACACTATAGAAGTAGACAAAGGAGTAGCCTTTCACAGATTGTGAACAGTTGTGTTTCAGTGTTCACTTCAGTCTGTGTTTTTTATTTTTTGAGTGCACATCACGCTCCAGTTACTTGTTCAAGCACTGCTGCTTGTACTCTGCTGAGCGTGTCTCAGTGGCTCATCCTTTTCATTTATCTCCAATTGGTTCTGCTCCATTCCATTTAAAATATAATCTATTAGTGTGACGCGCTTCCATCCGTATCCAATACATTGGTTGCAAACACTATAGAAGTAGACAAAGGAGTAGCCTTTCACAGATTGTGAACAGTTGTGTTTCAGTGTTCACTTCAGTCTGTGTTTTATATTTTTTGAGTGCACATCACGCTCCAGTTACTTGTTCAAGCACTGCTGCTTGTACTCTGCTGAGCGTGTCTCAGTGGCTCATCCTTTTCATTTATCTCCAATTGGTTCTGCTCCATTCCATTTAAAATATAATCTATTAGTGTGACGCGCTTCCATCCGTATACAATACATTGGTTGCAAACACTATAGAAGTAGACAAAGGAGTAGCCTTTCACAGATTGTGAACAGTTGTGTTTCAGTGTTCACTTCAGTCTCTGCGTAATAACCACACTTAGGCCTTATAACTTTTCTGACTTTCTTTATCAATCTACCAAGATGAAGAAGTCAGTGAGTAAGGCACGTGGTTGTGGCCGTGGAGTTTCAGCAGGGAGAGGACGTGGGGATTCTGTGGCTGCTGCCGCCCTCAGTGACACAGCATCCACCAGTTTTACCCATGAGCGTTCCTTTATGCGCACTTTGGTAGGAGCTCTGCGTGCCCCCCTGCTGCTGGAAGAACAAATTGAAGCCGTTGTTGGTTGGATGGCAGCCAATGCATCGACTTCAATTCCTTCCACCTCCTCTCAGGAACACAACACTGTTGAGCAACCATCTGTCTGTTCACCGCCTGTCAAATTGCTCAGGCAGTCAGAGAGTTCTGTACAGGAGCCAGCTGAGTCTCTGCTTCTGTTCTCAGAATCTGTTGGCTCGCAAACACGGGCACAGGCAAGCAGCATTCTGCAATTTGAAGAAGAGGGAGTATGCAGTGATGCACAACAGCTGTGTCTCTCTCAATCTGAAGAGGCGGGTGAGCCAGTGCCGATGGACAGCACACCGCAGAACGCATCTTATGATGATGATGAGACTCAGGTGCCAGGTTTTGTGGAGCATGGTGCTGCCCAGACCATCCAACAGCAGCAGGTGTTGGAAGAGGGTAGTGGAGATGATGAAGTCCGAGACCCAACATGGCGTGAGCAACAGGAAGGTGGTGGGAGCAGCTCTGAGGAAGAGATTGTCCCAACGGTACAAAGAGGAGGGAGAGGTAGGCTGCAGACTCGCTTGCCTGTAGCCTCCAGTTTGGCACCTGTTGGGAGCAGTTCTCTTAGAACTGTCAAAATTGGCGCTCCCATGACTTGCACTGCGTGGTCCTTTTTTGACAGACTTGTAAATGATATTTGCTATGTTCAATGCAAGCTGTGTAAGCAAAAAGTTAAAAGAGGTAAAAATATCAGGAACCTGAATACCACAAATATGTGGAAACATGTACGGACAAAGCACGTAGCTGAGTTACAAAGACACACTGGAGATGTAGGCCAACCTACAGCAACACCTACATCTTTAGGTCATGTTCGAGCCTCTACCTCCAGCTCTCACACACCTGGTTCGGCTTCCTCACAGGATCTCCATGGAAGAACCTCGGTCACTGTTGTCCATAGACAAACTGTTATTCCACCCACTGCAGCAAGTTCACAGTCATCGTCACACTCCAGAACAAAAAACAGCCATCGGTAACACAGGCATGGGATAAAAGACGGCCATACTCGGCAAACCATCCACGAGCACAGGCTCTGAATGCTGGCCTTGCAAAACTCCTGTCCTTTGAAATGCTGTCATTCAGGCTGGTGGAGACTGACAGTTTCAGGAACTTTATGGCATTGGCAGTCCCACAATATAATGTGCCAAGCCGATTTTATTTCAGCAGGCAAGCTGTCCCTGCTCTGCAAAAACATGTCGAGGGAAACATTAAACATGCGCTACTAAACGCCGTCAGTAGCAGGGTCCACCTGACCACCGATCAGGACCAGTACCCATGGCCAGGGACGATACCTTTCCCTCACTGCCCATTGGGTCAATGTTGTGGAGCCGGGTACAGATCTTGCCAGTGGCGCTGTACGTGTTCTGCCAACTCCAAGGATTGCAGGAATCCAGTCTGTGCACATTGATTCCTTTCTCCTACTCCAGTTCCTCAGAATCATCGCTGCACGAGCCGTCACGGTATACCTCCACATGGACCCGTGAACGCTTACCTGTTGCGACCGATATGAGCACAGCCGTGGCCAAACGTCAACAGGCCGTACTGAAATTAATTCCCATGGGGAATCGAAGCCACACAGCGCAGGAGCTCTGGGATGCCATCAAGCAGGCGAGCGACGTGTGGTTTTTGTCAGCTAATCTCCAGCCAGGCTTGGTAGTGTGTGACAATGGCCGAAATCTGGTGGCAGCTCTGGGCCTTGGCAACCTCACTCACATACCATGTCTGGCACATGTGCTCAACTTGGTCGTGCAGAGTTTTTTGAGGGACTATCCGGATCTTGATGCACTGCTGCACAAGGTCCGCCTAGAGTGCGCTCACTTGCGACGTTCCAGCATGGCCAGATCGCGCATTGCAGCTCTGCAAGTCAGATTTCGCCTTCCTGAACATCGCATCATATGTGACGTACCCACCAGGTGGAATTCCACATTACATATGTTGGAGCGGTTGTGTGAGCAGCAGCCAGCAGTAATGGAGTATCAGCTGCAACAGGCGCAATCAACTCGCAATTTGTGCCGTTCACACTTCACCACTACTGAGTGGGCCTCTATGAAGGACATCTGCGACGTTTTGCGTGCATTTGATGTCTCAACGCGGATGGCGAGTGCAGATGATGCACTAGTCAGCATGACTGTCCCCCTTATCTGCCTGCTTCAGAAATCACTGAAAGCACTAAAGGAAGAGGTTTTGGAAGAGGTGGAGGATGAGGAGTCACAAATTCAATTACCTTCAGGACAGTCAGCGCAACGTGGTTCCTCAAAAAGGGCTGGGCAGGGCTCACTTTGTGAGGAGGATGAGGAGGAGGAGGAGTCAATGGAGGAGGAAGAAATCCCTACAGAGGGAGGTACACAACGCTGTAGTCAGTATGTAGAGCGAGGGTGGGGTGATGCAGAGGAGACAGAGATGACGCCTCTTCCAGAGAACAGCCTTTATTGGCCAGTTGGGAGTCTGCAGCACATGGTTGATTTCATGCTTCAGTGCCTGAGAAATGACCGCCGCATCGCCCACATTCTCAGCACGTCAGATTATTGGGTGTACACCCTCCTAGACCCTCGCTACTGGGACAACTTACAAACCCTCATCACACCGGTGAACCGGGACCGTAAAATGCAGGAGTACCAAGACACACTGGTGCAATCCATACTGTTGTACATTCCAGCCAAGAGAGCTGCTGCTGCTGCTACTGCTTTACAAAGCAGCTCTGTGCGTCGAGGCAGTGTAGACACCTCTACAACAAGAGGGAGCAGAAGCAGCGCCTCTGCACAGGGCAAGAACTGTATGTTACAAATGTGGCAAAGTTTTGTGACAGCGCCAGCAAGGTCTACACCATCCGAGACTGCTCCAGTCACCAGGAAGAAACGTTTCCGTAAGATGGTGACAGACTACTTGGCTTTCCCTCTAAGTGTACTCCCAGATGCCTCTTCCCCTTTCAAATTTTGGGTCTCTAAGTTGGATACATGGCCAGAGCTTAGCCAGTATGCATTGGAGGTGCTGGCTTGCCCTGCTGCCAGTGTATTATCTGAGCATGTCTTTAGTGCTGCAGGTGGTGTAGTAACAGACCGTCGCATGCGACTATCCTCAGAGAATGTAGACCGGCTTACTTTTCTGAAAATGAACAAGGCATGGATCTCACCTGAATTTGCCTGTCCGTTTTCAGATTAAATAACTGTTTGGCAACGTTTTCCATGTCTCCTGTTATGTTCATCTTTCTACCACCTGAACTCTACTCCCTGGGCTACAACACCGCCATTTGTTGCTCGTAAGTAATTGGCAGGGGTACTGACTCCTGGCCAGCCTGGTTACAGCACGACAGCTGTTTCCTGGCAGTGTGAACGTCAATTATCCTCCAATAAGTTGTGCTGTCGTGTTGCATTCGGGTTAGCCGACTCTATGGTGCCTGCAGTTTAGGTGATTCCTATCTGTGCTGTGGGATATGTAAATAAAAGCGGTTTCCATTGTGACAATAGGATAAGCACCCACTGTAGGACTGTGTGATTCGGTAACTGCGGACGGCTTGCGTCCTGTCAACTTACATTTTCATGGGTGCGTTCTTCTACCCGTCCGGGGTCCAGTACCGTCAAGTGGTTCTCCCCAGTGCCTTTGGCCTAGGTGCCTCCATCTCCGTATCCGAGTTCCAGCAACGTCTGCTGGTCCTTGGTAGTGCTTTGAAGTACAGTTACCTCCTGCTTAGTAACCGTGTCACAGTAACGTCAGCTGGTACTCGGTTGTGACATTGCCTCTTTTCCTACTGCTACCCGTCCGGGGTCCAGTACCGTCAAGTGGTTCTCCCCAGTGCCTTTGGCCTAGGTGCCTCCATCTCCGTATCCGAGTTCCAGCAACGTCTGCTGGTCCTTGGTAGTGCTTTGGAGCACAGTTACCTCCTGCTTAGTAACCGTGTCACAGTAACGTCAGCTGGTACTCGGTTGTGACATTGCCTCTTTTCCTTCTGCTACCCGTCCGGGGTCCAGTACTGTCAAGTGGTTCTCCCCAGTGCCTTTGGCCTAGGTGCCTCAATCTCCGTATCTGAGTTCCAGCAACGTCTGCTGGTCCTTGGTAGTGCTTTAGAGCACAGTTACCTCCTGCTTAGTAACCGTGTCACAGTAACGTCAGCTGGTACTCGGTTGTGACATTGCCTCTTTTCCTTCTGCTACCCGTCCGGGGTCCAGTACCGTCAAGTGGTTCTCCCCAGTGCCTTTGGCCTAGGTGCCTCCATCTCCGTATCCGAGTTCCAGCAACGTCTGCTGGTCCTTGGTAGTGCTTTGGAGCACAGTTACCTCCTGCTTAGTAACCGTGTCACAGTAACGTCAGCTGGTACTCGGTTGTGACATTGCCTCTTTTCCTTCTGCTACCCGTCCGGGGTCCAGCACAGTCAGCTGGTCCTCGTTACTTCCATTGTCTCTTGCTCCATCTGATACCCGTCAGGGTTCCAGTAACGTCAGCTGTTTCTCGGAAATTAGACGACCTTAAAGACCACCCAGAAGAAGATGACGACAACAAGGACGACGAGCATGAAGCCAACCACCTGAATACCATCACAAAGAAAAAATAAAAGATTACCCAGAAGAAGATCACCAACAGGACAAAGAAGGTTAAGACAAACTACAAGATACAGAACAAGAGACAGAAGAACAATAAGCAAAAGATCAAAAAGCAGAAGAACATGAAGTATAAGACCAAAATGAAGAGCAAAATATATGCTCTAAATTCTAAGCAGAAGAAGACTAAGCAGTGTATGGGGGTGAGTCCGTTCCTCCTCGTGGTGCCCCTGGAAAATGTCTGCTGCTGCAGGCTAAACTGAACACGGACAAATACTGTTGTAATTTAAATCTTTTGTGACAGCAAGAACGGAAGGATGAACAATTCATACTTTTACAGATTACAAGTACAGGAATCTCTGTCACAAATAAGAATATGATGAAGAAGATGAAGAGGAAGAAGATGAAGAATTTGAATATGAAGAAGATTAATTAGTTTAATAATAACAATATGAGTAATGTAAACAAAAACATGAATAGCAAGAAGTTTAAGAAGAAGATTAAGAAGGTGAAGATGAAGAATAATTTGATGAGAAAGATGATGCTGCTGAAGATTATGAAGGAGAAAGTGTGGCACTGGCAAAAGTTAAAAAGGTGAAGAGCATGGAAGTTGTGAAACATACATATTTGCCAAAATAGAAAAAAAGTTAACAACATTGTCAATTTGTTAGTCAATCCAAACGTATTTCCAAAAAAAAAATATATTAATGCTATTCCAATGCATTGGGTTAAACATGTATGCCTTTATTGTCTCCTCAACCTCCCCCAATACATTCTACATTAGTCTTTGTTGTTTTCCTTCATGTACGATTAACCAACAAGGCAAGAATGTTTTTTTTTAATGTCGATATTTGGTTCCCATAGACTTACATGGGACTTCCGGTATCGGAATCGGATATCGACGATATTTAGTGCTATCGGCGATACCATTCCGATCCGATATTTTTAGATATTGAGCAGTATCGCTCAACACTACTGGCCACATTAATGAGTGCCCTGCAACTGTCGACGGAGGAATAAGGAAAGGTCATGCTAGCTGACTGCCCAGAGGATGTCCCTTGGATGAACCGGAGGAGAAGGAGGACGTCGCCCCACCGGAGGAGGACAACGCCACCCCCTGGAGGGACCCACGACCAGCATCATCCTCGCCGAGAGATCATTTGCTACCGCTGACACAGAGAAGGTCACCCAGCACGTCGGTGTCCTTAAAACGAGCAAATCCTGGGTCCGAGGGCCAACACCCAGGAATAGACTCTTCAGGCCCCTCAGACTGGAACCGCAGGTTTGTGGGAGTAAGAACATACCTGTCCATCATATTGGATGGGATCGCAATCCCTGCCCTGCTGGACACTGGATCTCAGGTAACCATCATACCTGATGTCCTCTACAATAAATACTGGTCAATGGATGGTCTCCAACCCCCAGACCCTGACTTTGCCGTATACGCCTCTAATGGCCTCCCTCTTGACTTACCTGGGGCTAAAAATGTAGACGTAAAAGTGGGAGAGTGGAGATAAAGGATCAAGGACTTCTTGTAGTGAAGACTGTTAATGAGGAAAATTGGTTAAATGTGGTTTTAGGCACTAACATCATTAGTAACTGTTTGGAGGAGGTTGTGTTTTTACTCCAACAGCTCGCCGACATTGCCAGACCAAAGCAAAAGGGAGTGATCCAGAAGGAGATCCGGGCCCTGATGTGCCAGCAGCAAGTGAAACTGACCAGTGGTGAGATTGGTAATGTACGGGTAACAGACCCGAACCCCATTGTGATACCCCCAATGAGTGAAATGCTTATTTGGTGTAGAGCAGCAATAGGTCTGAGAGGACAGAACTACCAAGCAGTAGTAGAGCCCCATTGTTCAGAGCACAGACCTACACTCTTGACTGCCAGAGGGGTAGTGGAGGTACATAATGGGAGAGTGCCAGTGCGTCTTCTCAACTGGGGAGAGGATGAAGTCAAATTACCACGTTATGCCACTGTTGCTAAGTTACATGCTGTGGATAATAACTCCATTCACTTGACGGAGCACTTAACCTCCCCACAACCAGTGGAGGATAACGGTCCGACCACCTAGGTGGAGGATTGGTGTTAGCAGCTCCATGTCGGGACGGACACCACTCCAGCCCACCAGAAACAAGGAGTATATTGAGTAGTTCAGGAGTATGCACAAGTATTCAGCAAACACCCACTCGACTTTGGGAAAATTAAAGGGGTCCAACATCACATCCCCACAGGCAATCATCTTCCCATTAAAGAGCGGTACAGGCCTATACCTCCAGCACACTACCAGAAAGCCAAAGAGATGTTGCGTGACATGAAGGAGGCAGGGGTGATAAGGGATAGTTGTAGTCCCTGGGCAGCACCTCTAGTCCTAGTCAGGAAAAAGAATGGAAGCATTAGAATGTGTGTAGATTACAGACAAGTAAATCGCATTACACATAAAGATGCATACCCTTTACCCCGCATTGAGGAATCCTTAGCTGCCTTAAAGACTGCTAATTACTTTTCCACCCTTGACCTCACTAGTGGGTACTGGCAAGTAGCTGTGGCTGAGGAGGATCGGGAGAAGACGGCTTTCACCACCCCGATGGGACTCTGTGAGTTTGCCAGAATGCGGTTTGGACTCAGCAGTGCCCCTGGAACATTCCAGAGAGTGATGGAGAGCTTTCTGGGACATCTCAACTTTGAAACTGTGTTGCTGTACCTGGACGATGTAATTGTGTACTCCAAGACGTATGAAGATCACTTGAAGCACCTGGCGGTGGTATTCGAGTCATTGTCCAAGTATGGGATGAAACTGAAACCTTCAAAGTGCCACCTGCTCAAACAAATGGTACAGTATCTGGGACATATTGTCAGCTCAGAAGGAGTAGCGCCAGACCCCGAGAAGGTCACCGCCATCCAGAAATGGCCGGAGCCGAAGAACCTCAAAGAGGTGCGACAGTTCCTGGGACTGACAGGATACTACCGAAGGTTTGTGAAGGATTACACTAAGAAAGCAGCGCCCCTACAAGACCTCCTGGTGGGACAGTCCCTCAAGAGCAAAAATTCTCCATTCCACTGGGGTAAAGAACAGGCTGAAGCATTCAAAGAAATGAAGGAGATCCTGACAGGTGACGAGATCCTAGCCTACCCTGACTACAGCCAACCGTTCCTGCTTTATACTGATGCCAGCAATGAAGGATTGGGAGTAGTGTTGAGCGATACGATACTGCAAATATCGGGTATCGGCCGATATTGGCTGTATCGGGCTTTCGATTCCGAGTACCGATATTTTCGTCATATCGGATACCGGAATCGGATTTGTCACTGTCACTGTGAGTGTCCGTCGGTCGGGTCTGTCAGGAGTCAGCGGCACTTACCTGGCAGAAGATCTCCGGCGGTCACGTCCTGGACTGCTTGATGGCCGCCATTATCTTCTCCCTGGCGGTCACATGCAGTTTTTCGCGATAACTGCAGTGACTGCAGGGTAATCCCGGCCGTAAACCAGTCCGATGACGTCACCGCCGGGGAAGCAGGTAATCAGCTCTGCTGCGCCGGGATGACAGGCTCTGCCTGCCTGCCTGCCTCTGATGTCATTCTGATGTAGCAGAGCTGGATCGTCGTGGGACACTCGTTACTATGGACTGCGTCGGACAGGTGGTATACTGCTGTTTTTTTTTTTCATTTTTTTACAGGAGATCGATGGCGTCGCAGGATGAGACTGTAATAAAAGTAATGAAAACTGTGTTGTGTTTTTTATTAAATTAAAAAACTTTTTTATGAACATTCACCCGTCCGGGTACATCAACAATTTAACTATTTACATACAGGGACCCTGTCCGGGTTATTTATAATTCTTTGGCAGGGGTGTTCCAGGTACCACCTGGTACTCTTCTGATGCTTGCCAAACATCCGAGACACCAAGGACCACCAGGACCTGATGACGTCGTGTGGTCTGTACAGTCAAGTCGTGACCCGCTATATGTGTCTGTGTGGCCACCTCTTTCATCTCCCTCCGGGTCTGGAGCCCTATGTCCCGGACTGAACGAACCCCAGGGGGCCTAACAGGCGCCGGGTACGGGCCAGCTATCATTATCATGTCCATAGCTGGGGCTGCTGAGGAGACCACTGAGGGAGGCTGGGGAGATTTACGGCGTGGGGTGGGCACTTGTGCAGAGGCCTGGATGTGGGAGGCTGAAGGTTCCGAGGGTCTCACAGGTTCCTGACACTCTGGGGACCAGGGGTCGCACCTGGTGACATTTAGGGCATACCATCCATTGTAACCCCAGTGTCGGGTGTAAGTTACCAAGTCTCCTGGCAACAGTCCCTCCCCGGGTGTCCTTCTGGTAGGTGAGTCTCCATGTTTCGCCGGGTCACAAACACTTCTAAATAAAGTCCAGGCTCCTGGATGAAGCCCCAACCAGCTTTCAATTTAAAGCTCCGTACTGCACCCTTACGCCGCGGCTCCCTCACCGTACTTTTATCTTTTCTCATCCGGTCCTTATCTGCCCGGTCCTTCTCGATGTGACGTTGGCGAAGCTTCTGGGATTCGCGCTGCTCCCTTTGTCGCTCGGCTTCTCTCTCCCGACGTCTACACTCTTCCTCCTGACGCCGGTTGTAATTCTCCTCCACCAGCATCTCCATGTCTCCACCATCAAACTGCAGCTTACGATGTCCGGTTTGCGGCAGCTCTCCTGGCGCCCGACAGTCCTGGCAGCGCTCACCTGCGGAGGAAGCAGCCGGCTCTGGAACAGATGACAGTCGGGGCTCCGGTACAGACAGGTAGACCTCTGGTGCCTGCGCGGCCTCCTCCATGAGGACGGGTGTCGCTTCTTCTGTCTCAGCGACGGGGGCAGACAGCGGGATCTGGGGTGCTGCCGGTGCAGCGTTTATGCAGGAACAGGTGCCTCCACTGCGACAATGTCAACCGGATCACATTGCAAGGGCTGGGATGCCCGCACGGACTCCTCTACTAGAACGGGTGCCTCACCTTCCGGTACAGACACTTCAGGTAAGAGGGATTGGCGCCGCTCCAAGTTTAGTTTTAGGGCACGCCAGCTGGCTTCCATCCTGGCGACCTCCTCCCGGTGCCGGGCCAGGTCTCTCAGGGTATCCTCCGCTTCTTACAGCGTAGGAGGGTTTCCAGGCCGGGTGCCCAATGGTGGTTCCGTGGCGATCGGGTCGCTTCCGTGGGGGGAGAGCTCTGACTGCTCCATCCCTTCACACTTCTGCTCGTGTCCATTAGCCATCTCTGCCAAGTCACATGTGTCATTAGCATCTGGAGAGGGCCCCTCTTTTGTAGTGAGGCGGGACCTTCGTGTTAGTTTCCGCACACTGAGGAGGATGAGGAGGCGGAACTCAAGAGCTGTGGGGCACGATCTTACATTGCAGTAACATTTAGAGTGGTCGGCCATCGTTTTCACGCCACTGAGTGAGTGTACACCCACGAAGAGCACGCCCTTCTTCTTCACCAGTGCCTCGTCGTGACGCAGATATGGCGGAAAAATGGCAAATACATTCTCTGATGATTTTAGCAATTCTCAAGCACAAAACCAGTTCAATTCAGGCACACAGGACTCGCTTATAGCGAGCTACAGAATCCTGTTCGTGACGCCCAAGTTGAGTCGCACAGAGCCAGAGGTTTTGGGGGTACTCGGCACCGAGCCCGTCGACTTCTATGGGGTATGTCACGGCTTTACCCGGCAATTGAATCAGAGTCTATTTTACTATCTAGAAGTGTATAAACTATAAATATATGTATATATATATATATATATATATATATACATGTCACAATGACATGTATATATATATATATATATATATATATATATAGTATTCTATGTGTGTATATTTTGTGTTTACAACGAAAGAAAGTGTTTTTTAGTTGCGATATTTTGTTCCCATAGACTTACATGGGACTTCCGGTATCGGAATCGGATATCGACGATATTTAGTGATATCGGCGATACCATTCCGATCCGATATTTTTAGATATCGAGCAGTATCGCTCAACACTAATTGGGAGCTGTCCTCAGTCAGAAGAAAAATGGCCTGGAGAAAGTCATCGCCTATGCAAGCAGGAAGCTCCGCCCGACCGAGAGGAACCCAGAGAACTATAGCAGCTTCAAGTTGGAGTTCCTAGCACTGGTCTAGGCCATCACGGAAAGATTTAAGCACTACCTAGCCTCCAGCAAGTTCACTGCCTACACTGATAATATCCCCTTGACGCATCTTGAAACAGCTAAGCTGGGAGCCATGGAACAATGCTGGATGGCTCGGCTGTCAAACTACCAATTCACAATCAAGTACCGAGCGGGCCTCAAGAATGCCAACGCTGATGCCCTATCCAGGATGCCTCATGAATCGGACACAGAAGAAGAGGTGGACGACCTGGAAGAGATTGAACTACCTGCCTTTCACAGGAATGGGATGATCCACGAGCAACAAGCCTGCAGGAGGCCACGTGGTAAGACGTTAAATCCTTTACCTCACCACAGCTGGAAGGAGACTCAGGACAGCGATCCAGATGTCAGCCGTATCAAGGAGCTGATAACTCAGGAAGGTTCCTCCTTGGAGAAGGATGCGTCTCCGCAAGCAAAGCAGCTGTGGAATGAGAGAAGCCGGCTGTTTATCTATCGAAGAAGCTGTGCCGGAGGTACTTCAACCCAAATACCCATGAGATGGTATGGCAGATAGTAGTCCCCAGAGCAGACGTCCAGATGGTGTTGGAAGCCTACCATGATCAAGCTGGGCACTTTGGCTGGAAGAAGCTGGAGACCCTGTTGAAGTGTTGTTTCTACTGGGTGGGAATGCGTAGCTCCATTGAGAGGTGGTGCCAGAACTGTGGACCCTGTGGCCTCAGAAGAAAAGACTACAGCAGTCAGAAGGCACCCCTGCAACCCAACAAGATGACTCGTCCCTTGGAGATCATGGCCCTGGACCATGTCAAGTTGTCACCCATACGGTCAGGATACTCCTATGCCCTGACCATGGTGGATCACTACTCCAGGCTCCTGGTGGTCGCCCCTGTCAAAGATCTGACAGCAGAGACAGCAGCAAAGACGTTCCAAGCATATTTCTGCAGACCACACGGATACCCTGAGCAGGTGCTAACTGATCAAGGCCCAGCCTTTGAGGCCGAATTGTTCAAAGAGTTCTGTCACATGTACGGATGTAAGAAGATAAGAACCACACCGTACCACCCCCAAACTAATGGTCTCTGTGAAAAGATGAATCACATCGTTATTGACCTGTTGAAGACTATACCACTTGAAGAGAGAAATCGGTGGCCAGACCTACTACCAGACCTGGTAGATCTGTACAATCACATACCTGTGATTTCCACCAATTTCACCCCAGCCTATCTCATGCGGGCAAGACCAGGGAAGCTGCCCATGGATCTGGAGCTTGGTGTTGTAGAACCGGAAGCAGATGTAACTACTGAAGACTGGGACACAAACAGACAGGAACAGTACAGAAAAGTACAGGCCTGCGTTGAAGATCATCTCAATTGAGTAAGGGACAAACAAGAGGATCGCTACAACAAAAGTGCGCCAGCTGAACCTTTCGCACCTGGTGAAGTTGTGCTGAAAATAAAGAGGAGGATACACAAACTTGATGATCAATGGGAAAGAGAGCCCTACGTTGTACAGAATTCAAGGTTTGACAACAAGAAAACATGTACAATTAGCAAGGATGGAGGAATAACAACTACAACTGTATCAAGGGATCACCTAAAGTTGTGTCCGGATCCGTTAAAGCTTCAAGAAGAAGAACCTGTTGTCAATAAGAAAGAGCGTGATGAATCAGTCATACATACAGACTTAGGAGATTTCCCCGCGGATTGGCCTCGCATTGGAGAAGCCGTAATCATTACCGTGCTCCAATTCTATCAACCACAAGGAGAACCTCTACATCCAGTTGAGCCGGTTGTTGCAGTAGAGTCAGTTCCAGAAGAACCTGCTCCAGCAGAACCCCAAGAAGTGGAATCCCAAGAAGAAGATTCTCAAGAAGCTGAATCTCAGGAAGAAGGATCCCCTGTTGAGACAGAACCGGTTCACCCAGCTGTAAGTATACTTGCCAGATCCCTAGAGAGGTTAAGGCAGTACTACAACCTACCTGCACGCAGGACAAACAGGGTAACTGACACCTCATCTACCACTACACCACGTAGGTCAGTACGCATAACAATGGGGCAATTACCTGTTAGGTACAGAGAGTAAGACCTAACAAATGTACATAATTATCTAGAATCACTGTATATAAATGTATATATTGTTGCCACATTATGCTGTAATATGCCATTATTTATTAATCCATTTTTCCTTTTTGATACTGAAACAAGTATAATGGACATTATTTTTACTTGTTCTCTCTACCCTTTGAGCATCTTTTTCCAAAAGAGACTGGGACTTTTATGGTTGCTCATTTCCTCATTGTGTTAATGTGTATAGTTATTCATTCTTCTGTTATGCAACAGTTCAAGAGTGCCTTACCTCCTGTAAAGGAAGAGTTAATTATACAAAGTTTAATTGTTAACTGTTTTTGTATTTCAGCCCCGGAGTGCTGAGTTCTACTAGGGGGGAATGTGGAGCCCAGCTGTGACTGGATCCATAGCTTCCAGAAGGGTGCACTGAAGGTAACCACCACTAGAGGTCCTGTATATACATTCACACACCTTTACCCATCCCTAGAGTCACCAGAGGGAGCTGTTTAGCCATATATAAGGAAGGTGAAGACACTGAAGAGCAGACAGTCTAGTCAGAGGGCTGCAGCCTGCAGTGTCACCTCGTAGACTAGTGAAGTGAAGCTTTAGTCACCTCAGAGGGTGAAGTGAGGAGCAGAGCTCAAAAGAGAGAGTTCAGCTGTTTAAGAAGGAACCTGAAGTCTGCAGCTTGAAGCTTAGTTCAAACGTTTGGAGGCTAGTACAAGTGGAAAGAAAGCCACTCCAGCCTAGTCAGAGCTGAGACAAGTGAGTGTAGCTCAGTGAGCAAGCGTGCCGACGCTTAGAGAGCGGTGAAGAAGGAGAAGCAGTCCATCATCTGCTAGTGTGTGATCGTGTGAGGACACGAGTGGGACGAAAGGTGAGTGGAAAGCGAGTGAGGGACAGAGGAGCTTATACAGCTCATCCCAATTATTACCACCGGACACCGGGGTCCGAGCCTGTAGGGATTTCCACGACCCATTAAGAGAACACCGGAGTTCCTGGAGGACTACAAGTCCCAGAAGTACCACAGAGCTGACATGTAACCAGGCCAGGGGAACGGAGTCCTGCAAGCAGGATGCTGCAAGCAGGAACTGTGTACTTCGGGAAAAGGTCCAATCACAAGGTCAGCCAGGTGCAGGACGGAGGCCAAGCTAGACCAGCTACAAGCAGGCCAAGACTTCATCACATAAAGGCAAGGAGAAAGGAGGCCACACACCTACTCAGTGGAGGAAACTAGATGTGCACCCTTCACCCTACAGTGCTCCGGGGAGTGCCTGCAACATCATCAGTAAAGGTACAGAAAGAGACTTATGTGTGTGTGTCCATCTTATTACCCCTCACTGCCGGGTCCCCGTCTGTCCTGCATCCCTACACAGTTGTCTGCCCTGAAGGACTCTCAGCCTTACCTGTGGAAGGCTTACCATCTAGCTGCACAATATTAACCCTTCAGTTGAACTGCATTGCAGCGCTGGTCACCCTGACCAGGCACCACAGGTGGCGTCACGAATTCCCATACCAGTATTCAATTCACCTGTAAATATTCCACATTAAAGAATGAGCCCCAGAGCCACGGACTGAGCTGTGTCGCCGTGACATCCCCCATAGTAGCCTATAGGCTCAGATCCGAGTACCCCAAGGCCCTGGCGGGCGGCTCAGGTATATAGATCTCAGTAGCAGGCAGGCATTGTATGTGGCATACTTCATTGCATACATCAAGAGGGTCCATTCCATTATTGTCTGCTGCCTATAACATATATTGACCGTATATAACTAGCCCAAGGTATCAGTGGCCAGGAATATTTTTTTTGCCATCTTAATCCTGATTATTTTATTCCAAAGCAATCCAGAGCACATGTTTTTTTTTCTCCATTTGCTTATTGACACTGTAGAATACAGCCAGATCCTTTTCATAGTACAGTGTGAAAATCCAGCTATTTTAAACGGGGTTGCCCATCCCAGCCATCACATCTGAGTGCGCAGAAATTTCTGACAATTTTGTGGCACTGTTAAATTTTTTTAAAGTGTCTTATAGAATTTCTTGACACCATTTTGCTGCCCAAAAAATACTTAGCTGCCAAAAAAAATATTTAGCTACCGGGGAGATATTTTAGATGGGGTTTGTCGGCCATACAGTTCGCTGGTATCATTGCGCTCAAAATTGTGCCATTTCAGGCCCCATTGAATTTTTTTGTTGTGCCTCAGTCTACTTGTTGACACAATTTAGTTGGCAAAAAAATAAAAAAATACAGGCCACATATTGAACAGTCTGGTATCTCCGTCAGACGCCTGATCTACCTGTGGGCAACAAATTGTGGTGTTTCAGGCCTACAGTCATCTTTTTTCATATTTTTTTGCTGTATCTTACACTAGTTCTATAGACTATTTTGGGGTAAAAAATAAAAAGTACAGGACATATATTGAACAGTGTGGTATCTCCGTCAGATACCTGATCTATCCGTGGGCTACAAATTGTGACATTTCTGGCCTCCATTCTCCTGTTTTTGCTGTTTGTTACCCTAGGACTATACAGTATTTGAGGTAAAAAATATTAAAATACAGGCCACAAATTGAACAGTCTGTTATCTCAGTCAGATCCCTGATCTATCAATGTGCTACAAATTGTGGCATTTCAGGCCTACATTCACCATTTATGCTGTGTCTTACGCTGATTCTATAGACTATTTTGGGGTAAAAAAATAAAAAAAACAGGCCACATATTGAACAGTGTGGTATCTCTGTCAGAGACCTGATCTATCTGTGGGCTACAAATTGTGGCATTTCATTCCACCATTCCACTGTATTTGCTGTCTGTTACCCTAGGTCTAAACACTTTTTTGAGGTAAGAAATAAATATACAGGCCACATATTGAACAGTCTGGAATCTCCATCATTACCTTGATCTATCAATGTGCTACAAATTGTTGCATTTCAGTCCTCCATTCCACTGTATTTGCTGTCTGTTACCCTAGGTCTATACACTTTCTTGAGGTAAGAAATAAATAAACAGGCCACATATTGAACAGTCTGGTATCTCCATCATTACCTTGATCTATCTGTGGGTTACAAATTGTGGCATTTCAGGTCTGCATTCCACTGTATTTGCTGTCTGTTACCCTAGGTCTATACACTTTTTTGAGGTAAGAAATAAATATACAGGCCACTTATTGAACAGTCTGGTATTTCCATCAGTCCCCTGATCTATCTGTGGGCTACAAATTTTGGTATTTCAGGCCTTTATTCTACTGTACTTTCTGTCTTTTATCCTTGGTCTATACAGTATTTTTGGGTAAAAAATAAAAAAAATGCAGGCCACATATTGAACAGTCTGGTATCTACATTAGACGCCTGATCTGTCTGTGGGCTACAAATTGTGGCATTTCAGGCCTACATTTACCTTTTTTTGCTGTGTCTTACACTACTTCTATAGACTATTTTTGGGTAAAAAATAAAAAAATACAAGCCACTAGAGATGAGCGATTTTCCCTTTTTTTGGGTCGAGTCGGGTTTCAAGAAACCCAACTTTCGCAAAAGTCGGGTCGAGTGAAATCGGCCGACTATCGGGAAAAGTCGGGCTTTTGACCGACACACGAAACCCAATGCAAGTCAATGGGGAAGCAAAGTCGGCAGGGAGTGGAGGACAGTAAACACCTACAGTGCCCATTTGAATGGCAACAACATCAATTCTTATTACTTAAGCTTGGCAACCCTAATTTACTTTATAATAATGGTTACACATTGAAAAATGGTGGTTATTTGGCTCAACTTGTGGGGGGGTAGGGATGGCTCCTGGTTTTCGTGGGCCCCAGGCCAAAGAGTGTCAGTGGGCCCCTTTAACACATACTACAATTCATGACGCTCTGATACGGCACAGAAATATAGGTATAGTACAATGACAAATACTTCACTTCTTACATGACATGACTAATATCTACGTTAAAATCTACAAAAGCTCAAAAAACGGACAGTATATTCCTCCATACAGAATTATGGCCACCACATAGTGTGCCATACAGAATAATGAGCCCCATATATTGCTCTATACATAATTGGTCCCAAATAATGTTCCATACAGTATATGATGAGCTCCACATACTGATCCAGGATATGATAGTCCCCATATAATGTGCCATAAAGTATAGGACGGTCCCCATAGAGTATAATGAGCAGGGCTGCCACTAGGAATTTCGGGGCCTGATACTGGCAACATTTTTGGGGCCCCCTTGAGACTCCACCCAGGCTCCACCCCAGCTCCGCATCCACCCCTCAAACTGTCCACAGTCCCACCGCTTTCTCTTGGAAAAACTCCACTTCTCACCAATCACACATTAACAGTTCCCATCACCAGATCACACATATAGCCGACAGCATTTGTTTTGGCCAACAGATTTTTTAAGCCGCCATCACAACACAGTAGGCACTTTTGGCCGGGCCCTACTCTACTGTAACCTATTAAATATTTGTTAAAATATGCAATACAATTTAGGTACATTTTTATTTATTTTTCAATTTTTAAAATGACCAATAATATCACATACAAGGAACAAATACTACCGCACGATGGCCAGACACTATTACCACCACATAGTAACCTATAATACCACATACAAGGAACAAATACCACCACACCATGACCAGACCACATATTACCACCACAGTGACTGAATAATATCACATAAGGAACAAATACCGCAACACCTTGTCCAGACCACATATTACCACCACATAGTGACTGAATACTACAATACTGATCAGTAACAAAAAAAACACAATACTATCACCACAAGTGCCATTATACACAGGAGATCTGTACTTAGTATGCAGTGTCTGTACACAGGTAATACAGTGATCACCAGTAATGTTATACACAAGAGCTCTGTATATACTGTATAGTGTATAGTGTCAGTGTACAGGTAGCACACTAACTCACCAGTGACATCTCTAGGTGAAGTTCTTCATCTTTGCTTTTCATCTTCATCCAGCACAGACCGCAGTTACTTCTTCCAGCTAGGGCTTGTCTCTGCAGGAAATAACACAGTTATCTAGAGCATGACTTGCAGAACACATTACTTATTTTTTTCCCAAATTCTACATTACACCACAGGAAGAAAAAAAGGCAACATAGTGTTGCTCTGCACAGTAACAGGACCACCCCCCCATGTAAAACAGTATACTCAAAAATAAAATAAATACATCACTGAAGTAATAATATCCCTTAATTAGCCCCTATGGTAATAACATCCCCCATCCTGGCCCCCGTGTGTCTCATTCCTGGCTCCAGCCATATGTTCTCCCATCCTGCCCTCATGAGTATCCATTCTGCCCCCATATGATTTCCCAATCTGTCTCCATCGTATCCATCTTGCCCCATGATCCTGCCCCTCTGTCTGCAATCATGCCCCCGTGTCTGCAATCATGCCCCAGTGTCTGCAATCATGCCCCTGTGTCTGCAATCCTGCCCCTTTTTTCTGCAATCATGCCCCATATGTCTGCAATCATGCCCCATCATCTGCAATCCTGCCCATCTGTCTCCAATCATGCCCACATAGTATAAAGCAGGGCCCACACAGTATATAGTAGGGCCCACATAGTATATAGCTGGGCCCACATAGTATATAGTGTGGCCCACATTGTATACAGCAGGGCCCACATAGTATATAGCTGGGCCCACATAGTATATAGCTGGGCCCAAATAGTATATAGCGTGGCCCACATAGTATATAGTGTGGCCCACATAGTATACAGCAGGTCGACATAGTATACAGCAGGGCCCACATAGTATACAGCAGGACCCACATAGTATACAGCAGGGCCCACATAGTATACAGCAGGGCCCACAAAGTATATAGCAGGGCCCACATAGCATACAGCAGGACCCAAATAATAGTATACAGCAGGGCCCACATAGTATACAGCAGGGCCCACATAGTATACAGCAGGGCTCACATAGTATACAGCAGGACCCACATAGTATACAGCAGGGCCCACATAGTATACAGCAGGGCCCACATAGTATACAGTAGGGCCCACATAGTATATAGCTGGGCCCACATAGTATATAGCTGGGCCCACATAGTATACAGCAGGGCCCACATAGCATATAGCGCGGCCCACATAGTATATAGCTGGGCCCACATAGTATATAGTGTGGCCCACATTGTATACAGCAGGGCCCACATAGTATATAGCTGGGCCCACATAGTATATAGCTGGGCCCAAATAGTATATAGCGTGGCCCACATAGTATATAGTGTGGCCCACATAGTATACAGCAGGCCCACATAGTATACAGCAGGGCCCACATAGTATACAGCAGGACCCACATAGTATACAGCAGGGCCCACATAGTATACAGCAGGGCCCACAAAGTATATAGCAGGGCCCACATAGCATACAGCAGGACCCACATAGTATACAGCAGGGCCCACATAGTATACAGCAGGGCCCACATAGTATACAGCAGGGCCCACATAGTATACAGCAGGACCCACATAGTATACAGCAGGGCCCACATAGTATACAGCAGGGCCCACATAGTATATAGCTGGGCCACATAGTATACAGCAGGGCCTACATAGTATATAGCAGGGCCCAAATAGTATATAGCAGGGTCCTCAATGCACAGCCCTCATCTCCCCCCCACCCCCCAGGAATGGCCCCACAGCAGTACGCACTGACATAATTAAAAAAAAAAAAAAACACTCCTCACCTCTCCTGGTGCCCGCGTTGCTTCCGGCTCCTATCTCCTGCTCTGCTTGGTACACAGTGAGCACCGCTGTGTCAGAGACAGAGCAGGGAATGATGGGAGAGGGAGCGTCAGCTGACGCTCTCTCCTTCATCATTGCTTTTAACTGTTCCGGTGGACACCGGTATAGTTTAAAGCAGCGGCGGGGAGTCGGCGCTGGGGCAGGGGGGCCCCGTGCCTCACGGGGGGGGCCCGGCAGGTGCCGGGTTATGCTTTATTACAAACGAGCGGGAGCCTCAAAATGTTGGGGGCCCCCGGGCCCGAGCGCGGACCGGCCTGCCAGCGTGCTCGGGCGGTGGGCCCCCTAATCACCGGGCCCCATACACTTGTAAGGGTTGTCATGCCCTGATGGCGGCCCTGATAATGAGCCCCACATATTGCTCCATACATTATAATGAGTCGCATATAAAGCTCCCCGCAGTATATAATGGGCCCCATATATTGCTCCATTCAGAATGGGCTCCATATAATGCTCCATACAGAATAGGCCCCATATGATGCTCCATACCCTATATGATGCCCCATAAATAATGAAACCCATATGATTCTCCAGTATATGATAGGCCACATGGATGATGCTCCAGTGTATTATGGGCCAAAATCATGCTCCGTATATAATAGGCCCAATTATTAATGTTCCACTGTGTAATGTGCCACGTAAATGCTGCTCCAGTGTCTGATCTGCCCCATTTATAATCCTCCAATATATGATGGGCCCCATGGATGATGCTCCAGTGTCTTATGGGCCCAAAGAATGCTCCATATACAGTACAGACCAAAAGTTTGGACACACCTTCTCATTCAAAGATTTTTCTGTATTTTCATGACTATGAAAATTGTAGAATCACACTGAAGGCATCAAAACTATGAATTAACACATGTGGAATTATACATTACACTTTACAAAAAAGTGTGAAACAACTGAAAATATGTCTTATATTCTAGGTTCTTCAAAGTAGCCACCTTTTGCTTTGATTACTGCTTTGCACGCAGAAAAGGTGAACGGATGGACTCTACATGCCTGGTTCCCACAGTGAAGCATGGAGGAGGTGGTATGATGATGTGGGGGTGCTTTGCTGGTGACACTGTTGGGGATTATTCAGAATTGAAGCGGTGAGCGGTCCAGCTCACCCCAAACCATCTCGATTAGATTCAGGTCTGGTGACTGTGGAGGCCAGGTCATCTGATGTAGCACCCCATCACTCTCCTTCTTGGTCAAATAGCCCTTACACAGCCTGGAGGTGAGTTTGGGGTCATTGTCCTGTTGAAAAATAAATGATGGTCCAACTAAACGCAAACCGGATGGAATAGCATGCCGCTGCAAGATGCTGTGGTAGCCATGCTGGTTCACTATGCCTTCAATTATGAATGAATCCCCAACAGTGTCACCAGCAAAGCACCCCCACATCATCACACCACCTCCTCCATGCTTCACGGTGGGAACCAGGCATGTAGAGTCCATCCGTTCACCTTTTCTGCGTGCAAAGCAGTAATCAAAGCAAAAGGTGAAGAACCTAGAATATAAGACATATTTTCAGTTGTTTCACACTTTTTTGTAAAGTGTAATGTATAATTCCACATGTGTTAATTCATAGTTTTGATGCCTTCAGTGTGATTCTACAATCTTCATAGTCATGAAAATACAGAAAAATCTTTAAATGAGAAGGTGTGTCCAAACTTTTGGTCTGTACTGTATATTGTGCCCCATTATCAATGTACCAGTGTATAATGGGCCCCAGAAATGCTGCTACTGTGTCTGATGTCCCCCATTTACAATACTCCAGTATATGATGGGCCCCATGGATGATGCTCCAGTGTCTAATGGGCCAAAAGAAAGCTCCATATATAATGGGCCCCATTATCAATGTACCAGTGTATAATGGGCCCCGGAAATGCTGTTCCTGTGTCTGATGTCCACCATTTACAATACTCCAGTATATCATGGGCCCCATGGATGATGCTCCAGTGTGTTATGGGCCAAAAGAAAGCTCCATATATAATGGGCCCAATTATTAATGTTCCAGTGTGTAATGGGCACGTAAATGCTGCTCCAGTGTCTGATCTGCCCCATTTACAATGCTCCAATACATGATGGGCCCCATGGATGATGCTCCAGTGTCTTATGGGCCCAAAGAGTGCTCAAAATATAATGGGCCCCATTATCAATGTAATAGTGTATAATGGGCCCCGGAAATGCTGTTCCTGTGTCTGATGTCCCCCATTTACAATACTCCAGTATATAATGGGCCCCATGGATGATGATCCAGTGTGTTATGGGCCAAAAAAAATCTCCATCTATGATAGGCCACATTATTAATGATCCAGTGTAAAATGCTACCCATATATTCCTCCAAACATTTAAAAAAAATTTAATACCTTTCCTGGCTGTGCACTGCTCTACTCTGGCCTCCTCAGCGTCACCATCTTACAGCTCTCTGCACTTGGACTGTTTAGGCAGAGGGAGTACAGACGTGACCTCATTGCGCTCTGTAACCTGAATGTTACAGGCAGGAAACGCGGAAGACGTCACAGCGGTGGAGCATGGAGAGGTAAGTATTGCAAATGCTGTGGCCCTTAGCAAGCGGGGGGGCAGACTAGTGGGCGACGGCACTGGCACAGGGCCACTCATAGTATGCCGGTGCGTCTGACGGCGAGTGGGCCCATCCCCAGAGACAAATGTTTGTACTATGAGGGGCCCTGTGCCAGTGCCGTCGCCCACGAGTTGGCCCCCCCACCTGCTCAGGGAACCGGCACTTGCCCAGGTGCACCAGGTGCTGATGCCGGCCCTGGGGGGGGATTTGTAGGTTTTGTAGTCCGTCCACGCTTGCAAGTGTGTGGCACCCCAGGAGTTTGGTTGCCAGAGTGACCTTGACTCACTCCAGGGGGGAGTGATGTCATGCCTGAAAGTAAGGAAGGATCCCTTTAACAGTTAACACAGCATACAACACCTTTCCTACTCCGGACCAGAAGGGGGACATCCAACACCTGATTTCAGGAGAGCACCTTGAGAACATTCTGGTTGGGGGAGGAGTTAGTGACTGTGGCTGGAGGGACAAGAGAGAAGAGACGTGTGGAGACAAGCTGGTGAAAAGAGTGGCTATAGAGAGCTCACCCCCAGGTCGGAGCGCCAGAAACCGGACCCCCAGAGTCTAAGGCTGAGTGGGTAAACTAAAGTCCCAGCTGCAGAATCCAGAGGGCAGTAGACAGCAGGTTCTCTCCTCCAACTAATACTCTATTACATAGCAGTGTCTCGACCACGCACCACAATTGTGGGTTTCCAGGGATAGGGGGTACTCGGAGCCGAGCCTGTAGATTCCTATAGGGAATGTCACTGGTAGCGTGGCTCGGTCCGTGTCCCTGGCGGTCAGGCGTTAAAGGGGGATTATTTACAGGGGATTTGTATATAACAGTTCGTGACGCCACCTGTAGTTTTCTAGTCACTAAGACCAGCGCTGCTGAATAGAACTCTGAGGGGATGTTGTGGCAGCAAGATGACGGGTCCCCCACAGGTGGGACTGGTCCCTCAAAGTCTATGGTATTAATGATGTAGGGTGCAAATAAATGAATCAGTCTCACACCATCCAGTGTCTTTCCATACCTTTTACTTGTCAGATGATAAGGCAGGTCCCAGGGAGGCTGGTCGGGTGGAGAATGTGCTTCGAGATAACAGCTGAACAGGTTAGGGGCCTCCTTTACTTTCCAATATGATGAGTCCAACCAGCATAAAGCTAAGTTCACTCCGAATACTCCAGCTTCTCCAAAGCTGTACTGCCCGGTCAGTTTTGTGGTCGGAGCCTTCCTTTGAGAGAGCTGGGTTCCTAATGTTGTCCTGCAGTGACTCAAGGTTCTCACTCTCCCTGACCCTGTTACGTACCGACACTCCAAGGGCTGCTTTCTGCGACCTAAGGTCCAGTAAGACTCTGGTTTTTCTATCACTACGCCTGAAGCTGTAGTGACACCTCGGTCCCCAGTGACTGGTGACATTGTGCAGGTATCCTATACCTAAAGCACGTCTCTGTTTCTTCCACTGCGCCCTTCGCCCTGTTTGCGCTTTTAGCATAAGCACTCCACACTTCCTAGAGTAATACAAGGCAATCCTTTCTTGCTTCTTCCTTGGAGCTTGCTGACAGAATCTCAGTATTCTTCTAGTTCAGGAGCACGTCGACTGAACTTCACTGTCCTTGGGACAGGCGACTGAAGTTTCTGCTGCTAACTCTTCTTTCTTCCTTAATTGTCTCTATCTCCTGATTAGGCACAGCTCTGACTAGGCTAAGGTGAATTGGCTCACCCTTACTAGCCTCCACTTTAAGAACTGCTGACAGGATCTGGCTGAACTTCTCCTCCCTCCAAGTTCAGGCTAGACACGCTGACTCACTTCTGTCCAACGACAGGAAACTCACTGACTCCCTCCTCTGTCCGAAGACAGGAAACAGAACTCGACTCTGCTGCATGTCACTAGCTTATATACACTATGGGTGTGTCTAAAGTGTGTGATGGAGTGAATGGATATCGAGCATTAAACTGTTACCTCTCCGCACATCCTCCAGGGTACTGTGTGTGCCTTCACACCAGGGCTACACATTCCCCCATGGTAAAATACAGCACTCCCGGGCTGTGAAATATAAGAAGAAAGACATTTTGTTTTTCATTAACAATAAACATTAAACTCATCCCATACGGGAGGTACGAAATCTTAAACGTTACATTATGTACAATGGACATAGAAAAATACAAAAACATACTTTCAATAAATATGTCATATTAAACAGTATTCTTGTGAAGGACCCGCACCAAACCTTCAACGTGGGTCCTGGGTGGGCTGCAGGACATCTGGCTGCAGACCTCACTCAGTGCCACACCATACGGGTTTTCTGTTCAGAGGTAGTTGTGGTGGTTTCATGTAAAACCAATATAATGCACCGAAGCGCAACTATGTACAAAGATAAGTTCTGGGCTGGCACAGTCCTCAGCCTCTCAGTCCATGGCATAATAAAAGACACATATATATTTTCACTTCAATATTTACATTATATATCTATATATATACTTGTTTTAACTTTAATTTCACTTTACCCAACCAGGGTATTTGATGCAAAAATATGCACTCAACTTTTTCAAATTTTCATTCTGGTACCCAGCCGGGTATTCTACTCATTATAGAAAACATAGATACATTTGGCAATAAAGTGCAAATCTGGCAAAAATTCTCAAACTTTCTACAACGTTACATGCGGTAGACCCCTGTCTGGATCCTACCGGTCTTTACTGTTTAATTACTTCAACTACATTTTCCACCCCGGGGGCTGGAACAATGCGATGCTCCTTAGAGTACATGACTAACAGGTCGTGACCTGCTATCAGGGTTTGGGTCGCTACAGTCCTTGTGCGAACCGCTTGGGGCACGCCGGGTGCTTTCTCCTTGTGAGACGCCGATTGCGTCGCAGTTTGCGTACCAGAGGGCGATTCAAATTTAACCGCAGTTTGCGATGTAGATTGGGTCGCGGGTTGCGATTTGATGCGAGGCACTGGCAGAGCAGAATATGCCGGGGGCGCTTCAAGCTGCAATTGACATTCAGGGGATGATGCCAGGGCACGGCCTGGTGCAGCGGGAGCCCGGGACATTGACGCGCTGGCAATGGTGACGTTACCTGCGTCAGGGACGGGGTCACGGACGATTGTGACATTAAGGGCATACCATCCTTTCATACCCCAGTGCCGTGTGTAGGTGACGATGTCTCCATTAACTAGGTCCCTTCCCGGATGGCCTTGTGGTAGGTGGGACTCTACGTCGCGTCGGCTCACAAATACGCCTGGGTAAAGTCCCGGTTCCCGGATAAAACCCCAGCCCTTGCGGAACTGGAATTCGGTGACGCACCCCTGACGTCGTGGTTCCCTCCGGGTACCTTTATCGCGGCGAACGGTCTCCTTGTCCGCGATGAGCTCTGCATGCTGCCGCTGTCGGTTGCGCTGAGCCTCCTGTTCTTCCTCCTGACGTTGCTGCCACGCACTTTCCCATCTTACGGCATATGCGACGTCATCAAGACACTCTATCGCGTCCCAGTCGACGTCTGGTAACGATGGACAGGATCCCTCCGGTGTCCCTACCGGGGAACAATCATCTGCTGCGGCCTCCTGGCCGGGCGGGCGTTCCGGAACGGGCTGGACCTCCTCAACCTCCTTCGCCTCCACCGCTCCATCGGTGGGATCAGGGTCGGTCCTCTTGGGGGTAGCCTCCGGTTGCTCCTTAGCCTTGGGCAGCAGAAACTTGGGCAATTCAAATGGCGGAGGGTTATCGAAGGGAGAGAACACCGCGTCCCACAGCCGCCGCTGTATCTGGTTACGCCGGCGTTTCTCAATCTCCTCCACGCCAGGTCGTTGCAGGATCATCTTCTTTAACCTTGCATTTTCCTCTCCAATCTCCAGCAAGGCTTGCTGCAGGTGCAGGACCACAGATGGTTCTGGTTCTAGTGGCAGCTTGGCTGGGGAACGGGGCCTGCTTTCCACCGCTTCCCTGCTCGGCTGCACATGTCCTGCCTCCATCATGCTCCAAGTCCGTCTCTCATACTTTTCCAGAACAGTCTGGTCTCTTCCGTGGAGGCGGGGTTTGCGTCTCCTCCTCTTCACAGGGAAGGTGAAAAGGAGGCGGATCTCTTTTGCTGTGGGGCTGGATCGCACATTGTAATAGGCCTTGGAGAGGGCGGCCATAACTTTTCGCGCCTCAGGGGGGTTCACGCCCACGAAGGTACGCCCACCTTCTTCACCAGCGCCTCAGGGCGCCAACTTGGCGGTAAAATGGCGGAATTTGGCGCCAAACAACAGCAACAGTCTTTTTCACCAAAACACTCCACAGGCACACAGGGCTCGCAATGCTGCAAGTTTCGGATCCTGTTCGTGACGCCAAGTTTTATGTCTCGACCACGCACCACAATTGTGGGTTTCCAGGGATAGGGGGTACTCGCAGCCGAGCCTGTAGATTTCTATAGGGAATGTCACTGGTAGCGTGGCTTGGTCCGTGTCCCTGGCGGTCAGGCGTTAAAGGGGGATTATTTACAGGGGATTTGTATATAACAGTTCGTGACGCCACCTGTAGTTTTCTAGTCACTAAGACCAGCGCTGCTGAATAGAACTCTGAGGGGATGTTGTGGCAGCAAGATGACGGGTCCCCCACAGGTGGGACTGGTCCCTCAAAGTCTATGGTATTAATGATGTAGGGTGCAAATAAATGAATCAGTCTCACACCATCCAGTGTCTTTCCATACCTTTTACTTGTCAGATGATAAGGCAGGTCCCAGGGAGGCTGGTCGGGTGGAGAATGTGCTTCGAGATAACAGCTGAACAGGTTAGGGGCCTCCTTTACTTTCCAATATGATGAGTCCAACCAGCATAAAGCTAAGTTCACTCCGAATACTCCAGCTTCTCCAAAGCTGTACTGCCCGGTCAGTTTTGTGGTCGGAGCCTTCCTTTGAGAGAGCTGGGTTCCTAATGTTGTCCTGCAGTGACTCAAGGTTCTCACTCTCCCTGACACCTGTTACGTACCGACACTCCAAGGGCTGCTTTCTGCGACCTAAGGTCCAGTAAGACTCTGGTTTTTCTATCACTACGCCTGAAGCTGTAGTGACACCTCGGTCCCCAGTGACCGGTGAAATTGTGCAGGTATCCTATACCTAAAGCACGTCTCTGTTTCTTCCACTGCGCCCTTCGCCCTGTTCGCGCTTTTAGCATAAGCACTCCACACTTCCTAGAGTAATACAAGGCAATCCTTTCTTGCTTCTTCCTTGGAGCTTGCTGACAGAATCTCAGTATTCTTCTAGTTCAGGAGCACGTCGACTGAACTTCACTGTCCTTGGGACAGGCGACTGAAGTTTCTGCTGCTAACTCTTCTTTCTTCCTTAATTGTCTCTATCTCCTGATTAGGCACAGCTCTGACTAGGCTAAGGTGAATTGGCTCACCCTTACTAGCCTCCACTTTAAGAACTGCTGACAGGATCTGGCTGAACTTCTCCTCCCTCCAAGTTCAGGCTAGACACGCTGACTCACTTCTGTCCAACGACAGGAAACTCACTGACTCCCTCCTCTGTCCGAAGACAGGAAACAGAACTCGACTCTGCTGCATGTCACTAGCTTATATACACTATGGGTGTGTCTAAAGTGTGTGATGGAGTGAATGGATATCGAGCATTAAACTGTTACCTCTCCGCACATCCTCCAGAGTACTGTGTGTGCCTTCACACCAGGGCTACACATTCCCCCATGGTAAAATACAGCACTCCCGGGCTGTGAAATATAAGAAGAAAGACATTTTGTTTTTCATTAACAATAAACATTAAACTCATCCCATACGGGAGGTACGAAATCTTAAACGTTACATTATGTACAATGGACATAGAAAAATACAAAAACATACTTTCAATAAATATGTCATATTAAACAGTATTCTTGTGAAGGACCCGCACCAAACCTTCAACGTGGGTCCTGGGTGGGCTGCAGGACATCTGGCTGCAGACCTCACTCAGTGCCACACCATACGGGTTTTCTGTTCAGAGGTAGTTGTGGTGGTTTCATGTAAAACCAATATAATGCACCGAAGCGCAACTATGTACAAAGATAAGTTCTGGGCTGGCACAGTCCTCAGCCTCTCAGTCCATGGCATAATAAAAGACACATATATATTTTCACTTCAATATTTACATTATATATCTATATATATACTTGTTTTAACTTTAATTTCACTTTACCCAACCAGGGTATTTGATGCAAAAATATGCACTCAACTTTTTCAAATTTTCATTCTGGTACCCAGCCGGGTATTCTACTCATTATAGAAAACATAGATACATTTGGCAATAAAGTGCAAATCTGGCAAAAATTCTCAAACTTTCTACAACGTTACATGCGGTAGACCCCTGTCTGGATCCTACCGGTCTTTACTGTTTAATTACTTCAACTACATTTTCCACCCCGGGGGCTGGAACAATGCGATGCTCCTTAGAGTACATGACTAACAGGTCGTGACCTGCTATCAGGGTTTGGGTCGCTACAGTCCTTGTGCGAACCGCTTGGGGCACGCCGGGTGCTTTCTCCTTGTGAGACGCCGATTGCGTCGCAGTTTGCGTACCAGAGGGCGATTCAAATTTAACCGCAGTTTGCGATGTATATTGGGTCGCGGGTTGCGATTTGATGCGAGGCACTGGCAGAGCAGAATATGCCGGGGGCGCTTCAAGCTGCAATTGACATTCAGGGGATGATGCCAGGGCACGGCCTGGTGCAGCGGGAGCCCGGGACTGTGACGCGCTGGCAATGGTGACGTTACCTGCGTCAGGGACGGGGTCACGGACGATTGTGACATTAAGGGCATACCATCCTTTCATACCCCAGTGCCGTGTGTAGGTGACGATGTCTCCATTAACTAGGTCCCTTCCCGGATGGCCTTGTGGTAGGTGGGACTCTACGTCGCGTCGGCTCACAAATACGCCTGGGTAAAGTCCCGGTTCCCGGATAAAACCCCAGCCCTTGCGGAACTGGAATTCGGTGACGCACCCCTGACGTCGTGGTTCCCTCCGGGTACCTTTATCGCGGCGAACGGTCTCCTTGTCCGCGATGAGCTCTGCATGCTGCCGCTGTCGGTTGCGCTGAGCCTCCTGTTCTTCCTCCTGACGTTGCTGCCACGCACTTTCCCATCTTACGGCATATGCGACGTCATCAAGACACTCTATCGCGTCCCAGTCGACGTCTGGTAACGATGGACAGGATCCCTCCGGTGTCCCTACCGGGGAACAATCATCTGCTGCGGCCTCCTGGCCGGGCGGGCGTTCCGGAACGGGCTGGACCTCCTCAACCTCCTTCGCCTCCACCGCTCCATCGGTGGGATCAGGGTCGGTCCTCTTGGGGGTAGCCTCCGGTTGCTCCTTAGCCTTGGGCAGCAGAAACTTGGGCAATTCAAATGGCGGAGGGTTATCGAAGGGAGAGAACACCGCGTCCCACAGCCGCCGCTGTATCTGGTTACGCCGGCGTTTCTCAATCTCCTCCACGCCAGGTCGTTGCAGGATCATCTTCTTTAACCTTGCATTTTCCTCTCCAATCTCCAGCAAGGCTTGCTGCAGGTGCAGGACCACAGATGGTTCTGGTTCTAGTGGCAGCTTGGCTGGGGAACGGGGCCTGCTTTCCACCGCTTCCCTGCTCGGCTGCACACGTCCTGCCTCCATCATGCTCCAAGTCCGTCTCTCATACTTTTCCAGAACAGTCTGGTCTCTTCCGTGGAGGCGGGGTTTGCGTCTCCTCCTCTTCACAGGGAAGGTGAAAAGGAGGCGGATCTCTTTTGCTGTGGGGCTGGATCGCACATTGTAATAGGCCTTGGAGAGGGCGGCCATAACTTTTCGCGCCTCAGGGGGGTTCACGCCCACGAAGGTACGCCCACCTTCTTCACCAGCGCCTCAGGGCGCCAACTTGGCGGTAAAATGGCGGAATTTGGCGCCAAACAACAGCAACAGTCTTTTTCACCAAAACACTCCACAGGCACACAGGGCTCGCAATGCTGCAAGTTTCGGATCCTGTTCGTGACGCCAAGTTTTATGTCTCGACCACGCACCACAATTGTGGGTTTCCAGGGATAGGGGGTACTCGGAGCCGAGCCTGTAGATTTCTATAGGGAATGTCACTGGTAGCGTGGCTCGGTCCGTGTCCCTGGCGGTCAGGCGTTAAAGGGGGATTATTTACAGGGGATTTGTATATAACAGTTCGTGACGCCACCTGTAGTTTTCTAGTCACTAAGACCAGCGCTGCTGAATAGAACTCTGAGGGGATGTTTGTGGCAGCAAGATGACGGGTCCCCCACAGGTGGGACTGGTCCCTCAAAGTCTATGGTATTAATGATGTAGGGTGCAAATAAATGAATCAGTCTCACACCATCCAGTGTCTTTCCATACCTTTTACTTGTCAGATGATAAGGCAGGTCCCAGGGAGGCTGGTCGGGTGGAGAATGTGCTTCGAGATAACAGCTGAACAGGTTAGGGGCCTCCTTTACTTTCCAATATGATGAGTCCAACCAGCATAAAGCTAAGTTCACTCCGAATACTCCAGCTTCTCCAAAGCTGTACTGCCCGTCAGTTTTGTGGTCGGAGCCTTCCTTTGAGAGAGCTGGGTTCCTAATGTTGTCCTGCAGTGACTCAAGGTTCTCACTCTCCCTGACACCTGTTACGTACCGACACTCCAAGGGCTGCTTTCTGCGACCTAAGGTCCAGTAAGACTCTGGTTTTTCTATCACTACGCCTCAAGCTGTAGTGACACCTCGGTCCCCAGTGACCGGTGAAATTGTGCAGGTATCCTATACCTAAAGCACGTCTCTGTTTCTTCCACTGCGCCCTTCGCCCTGTTAGCGCTTTTAGCATAAGCACTCCACACTTCCTAGAGTAATACAAGGCAATCCTTTCTTGCTTCTTCCTTGGAGCTTGCTGACAGAATCTCAGTATTCTTCTAGTTCAGGAGCACGTCGACTGAACTTCACTGTCCTTGGGACAGGCGACTGAAGTTTCTGCTGCTAACTCTTCTTTCTTCCTTAATTGTCTCTATCTCCTGATTAGGCACAGCTCTGACTAGGCTAAGGTGAATTGGCTCACCCTTACTAGCCTCCACTTTAAGAACTGCTGACAGGATCTGGCTGAACTTCTCCTCCCTCCAAGTTCAGGCTAGACACGCTGACTCACTTCTGTCCAACGACAGGAAACTCACTGACTCCCTCCTCTGTCCGAAGACAGGAAACAGAACTCGACTCTGCTGCATGTCACTAGCTTATATACACTATGGGTGTGTCTAAAGTGTGTGATGGAGTGAATGGATATCGAGCATTAAACTGTTACCTCTCCGCACATCCTCCAGGGTACTGTGTGTGCCTTCACACCAGGGCTACACAGCAGCAGCACATGTGAGCCAGAGGCTCCATAAGTGAGTGATTCCTGAAGCAGATTATAGCTGCCTGTTATGAGAGTGGAAGTTCTACCTAGACAAGAGACAGAGAGAGGAACTTGGACGGAGCTTATAGCAGCCAGTGCCTCAGAGAATAGCGCTACAAAGGAGACCTCACATCCCACTGAAGTAAGGGGATTCCAAATTGCTTTCAGGCCGACCGACTCCAGCACATCTGTACTCAGTGCCCTGGACACTTTGCCTGCACAAACTGTGAGTAAAGCTTTGGAAACTGCATCTGACTGTGTCTCCTCAAGTCCTTCCTGCAAAACACACTCCACTCTACTACATCTTTCAGCACCATTACTTTCTATACCTTCTCTCTGCCCTGGGAAAAGCTTCACTTGTGAGAAGCTATTCCTACTCTGCTGCATCACACCATGTGTCCCAGAGGATCTGCACTGCAGCGCTTGTCACCTCTGACCAGAAACCACAGGTGGTATCACGAATACCTTACTACAAACTCTATCATCCCCTGTACATATTCCCCTTTTATTGGACGCCCAGGGCCACGGCCCGGGTCCCTGCCGCTGTGACACATCCCCTTTAAGACACCGGCCCGGTACCGAGTATCCCACTGCCCTGGCGGGCGATCCAAGTGCTTGTTCAAGAAATGTCTAAGCATGCAAAAGGTATTCAAATTTATGAGATTTTTCCCTCAGCTAAAGGTCCTTCAGCACTGTTTACAGATAACCTTTGCCTCATCAATAGGATTTCGGTCCAAAAAGTGCCACACTGGGCTCTTCCTACTATGGTTGCACGCTGTGCAAATTTGACCGTCTGGCCAAGCTGTCCTGCAACTCTTTTTGTTTTTTAACACATTTTTGGACTGGTACGGGCCTGCCAGATAACTGCTGCTGCGATGTCTATGCCTGCTGCGGATCCTTCTCCTCTTCTGAGCTATTGCCAGCAGCACACTGTTCCCCAAATGGATGCCAATCCTGTCAAAAACTGTGTCATCCATCACCTCCTCTTCAATGTAATCTGGGGCACCTGAGTTTCATCAGGGTCACATTGTGGCTCAGTAGACTGCGAGGGAAATTTAGTGCCCTGGGTGCTATATAGGCATATGAATCCACAGGAGAGGAAGTGTTAGGAGCTCGGTTGCAACAACTTTATTAAAATAATGGATTGCAGCCGAACCCAGGGTCCGCGGTGCAGCTAGAGATGCTGCGGCCAAACATCCCTCAGGTATGAGGGTGAAAACTGACAACAGAAATATAAAGGTCTTGCCTGTGTTACTTCACACTAAGCAAGATATTGAATTTGCACTATCTCCGTTAACTTCACGGGAGATGTGCTGTAGGCTGGCATAGACGTAGCCCTGTTAACTGCACAGAAGCCACTTGCTAGATATTAGATCTGCACTATCTCCGTTAGTGTCACGGGAGATGTGCTGCAGGCTGGCATAGCTGTAGCCCTGTTAACTGCACAGAAGCCACTTGCCAGATATTAGGAAGTGCATGCGACTCACGCCAGGCGTACATGCTGCCAGCCGGTGTGCGACCGGACTGAGCAACTCTCTATTCAGCTGGCAGGCAATGCCCAGGTTACGCACCTCGCAGTCTGCTCAGGGTGTATCGCTATCCTCTTGTCAGAGCTAGACTGCGCCACATTGGCTACCTGCCTGGCATAAGCTTAACCTGCCTGAAAGACCTGTGCTAATTAGCCGAGCGAACTCTGGCATCGGCAGGTCCCGGAGAGCAAAGCTAGAGAGCACGTGGAGCCCAGATTCTGGTACGTCCACACATGAGCACTATCTATTTGTTGTGATCTGACCGCACCGATCCGCAGGCAGTCTAGCTATTTAAAGGCTAAGCCCTGCCCCCAGCCATCTTGTTAATTGCATCACAGATGATGTCACCCGTGACCAATCAAGCGGTCCCAGTTCACCGGATCAGCTGATACCAAATCACCAATCACGGTCCGCCAGGTCACTGGCATGCTCAGTGCAGGGAATCCAGGACTTAGACTGTGGCAGCTCTGTTCCTTTCTGCAACCTCTGCTTAAAGCTACTAGGAACCCTTGCAATAGCTTGTACTGGCTAGGTGTTGGGACCAACGGCAAAGCTGATCAGCATCTGCCCAGCTGAACCTTGATAGGGAACCACAGACTCCTCAGATCCAAGTTCGGATCCAGCCGTCGCCCGATGCCTAACTGGAAGATTCTAAGGATTCTCAGCGGGAGGATACTGAACAGTCACCCATTGGAAAGCGAAAATCCACCCTTTCTTCTCATCCCATATTTGATGCTACTCTGGCTGGTTGGAAAACATTTGCTAAACAGAAAAGAGGTACTAATAAATTAACCTTCCTTAAAAATCTCCCTCTCCACTTAATCAGATCCCTATTCCATACAGCCATCGATCACATGTTGGCTGAACATGACGTTAACAAAATCAAGGATTTGGTTAGTGAATCTAGTCTTATCCCTTTCTCCCAAATCAAAGATAAATTTAAAGTCTCCTCTCCTTCATTCCTCCAGTATCTCATGTTGAAGGATTTGATTGTGCTATTTCTTGCCTCTAAACCAAGCCTGTCTGAGCCTGCCACCAACCTTATTAACAACGTTAATCATAACATTTTTGTGAGCACCTCTTACATTAATATGTGGCTCAATTAAAGTAATATATTCATCAAGGCCTATAACTTTCGGAAATGGGATCAAGAGTTACATATATCCCCAAGTCCGCAAGAATGGGAACAGGCTTGTTTTATTTCCTACTCCGCTTCTATCTCTATGTCGCTACAAGAAACTCACTATTAAATACTAAAGCGTTGGTATTACACTCCAGCCCGACTCTCTTGGACTAATTCAGAACACTCCTCGTCCTGCTGGAGAGGTTGTGGCCAATTTGGCAGTTTGCTTCATATACTCTGGGACTGTCTCCATATTAGGCCTCTTTTGAAAAATAGTGTGTCTCGAATTAATTCATTACTCAAAAAATTCATTACTCTATCTCAGCTACTAGCTTTTTTATCCTTAGACTCGGAGGGCATTGCTCATTCCTCTATTCCCTTTGTGGTACATGTTCTTCTAGTAGTTAGGCAACTAACTGCCTTCCATTGGAAGAGGCCTGACCCTCCCGTTATCCAAGATGTAATTGACAGAATGACCCTCCATAAAGCCTTAGAGCAGAAACTAGCTCTGATACATAACAACCTAGACAAATTTTCTAGAAAATGGTCCAGCTGGATACCTTTATTCCCTTAAAAATATATTCAGATAAGCCATATTATTTCGTCTTTCTTGATTAATGGTTACTATTTATAATATTGCCTTTGTAGTCATATAATATGTGTAATGCCTGTATAAATTAATGTTATTTTCCTGTAAATTGGGACGCAATGTCCACTTGATCCCTTCTTTCCTCATTACATTTCCTCTTCCCTTTTCCCCTTCTCCCTACCTTTATTGTTTCATAAATACTTAATAAACATTTTGGAAAAGAAAGAGAAGGAAAAACATCTGCAGTAAAGCACAGGTCCGGCCGAAAGTCAAAGTTGAGTGAGAGAGGCCATCGTACTGTAAAGCGAATTCTGAGAGAGGATCGCAAGACCACGGCTCAGAAAATCACTGCTGAGCTCATTGAACACCTACAGAACCCAGTTTCCACAAAAACGCTTTTTCCGGAGATGAACAAATCAGGATTCCACGGAAGATCTGCTATTCCAATGCTGCTGCTCTCAATGACAAATCTTTCCAAGCACTTACAGTGGTGTACAAACCTCCAGAATTGTTCCCTCAACCAGTGGAAACATGTGATATTCTCAGAAGAATCATTGTTTACCCTATTTACGACCTCCGGCTGAGTGTACGTTTGGAGACAGCCGAAACAAGCATTCCGTCCAGACTGCCTTCTCCCAAACGTAAAACATGGCGGAGGTTCTGTGATGATCTGGGGTGCTATTTCATGGAGATCCGCCGGGCCAGTGATATCCCTTCATGGAAGAATTAACAGCCGCGATTATTTAGGCATTTTGGACGACCAAGTGCATCCTATGGTTCAGTGGTAATGTGACGTGTGCACAAGCGGGTAAGAGGGTGCCGTGGTAGGTTCCCAAACCGTATATATAGAAAAGATAAACCAGGAACTCAACTTGAGTAGAATGCAGTAATGATGACTTTTATTATAGCCTTTGAATAAAGGTTTCACAGCTAAACGTTTCGGTCTATATCAGACCTTCAGATGCTGTATAAGTAAAGAAAATAAGTGTAACACACAGTAGAAAAATAGAAAAAATAAAGTATATACAATTTTGATCTTGGTACTATATTACAGATTCACTGAAATTAATATCATAGAGGAAACAATCAAAGTTCAGTACTAAATAGCCAGAACGTCACACGTACCGTATGAGAAGTGGTTCAATAGATTATAGATAGACAGAGCCTGTAAATAAGCATGACAGAAAAATGTCACCGTGGTTCACATCTATAAGGAATGTGGTATGTGCTGTAAAATTAAGGTTTCCATACCCCATTGGTTGGTGGTAGAAAATCCACGTGGTATGTGAGGCCGACCAGGCAATCTGTGCATCAGCAATAGTCATATCAATAAACCTGGTACACATGTTGGCCATATACACAAAATAAAACAGTGGTGGACTATTGGTTAAGGTGCTAAGTGCACTTACCAAAAAGGAAGAGAGGTGCCGACGCGGTATCTACTGCTAGTCATATGGAGGTATACTGTGTTCCCTCCGTGTGGAGGAGAAGAAGTAGATGGCAGTGACGTACTAGCAAAGCGCCGTGATCAGAAGCGCCGGACACGCAGTCTAGGCGTGCGTTCCAGCACTCACTTCCGAAACCGGAATCGATGTAGTGACGGGGGAGGAATGCGTTCCAAAGTGAACAGAGTCTGCTTTTCACTTCTAATCGTGGAGTTAGATCCTGTTATGGATCGTGAGTTGGTGACAGCGTGATGCTTATCATGCTAATGAGGAACTAATTTGTGACCAAGTATACAAAGGAGGTATCACAGGGTGAAAGGTGTTGAGGGTGACATTCATGAGAGACACATTTCAATAAAGGCGGCTCTGGAAAGAGAGAAAACACAGAGTCAATATCATGTTCAAATACAAATTCATATAAAAGACATTAGGTCGTACTCCCTATTAAGTCCTTTTGGGGCCAAAGTTTCTAAGGTATAAATCAGTAGGATTCTCGCTTTTTTAGGTATTGGATCCTATCACTGCCCCTTCTGGGTAGAGGCACGGTTTCTATCACCTGAAATCGTAGCTGGGATATTGTATGTTCCTGAGATTGAAAATGCTGTGGGATGGGGAGAAGAAGGTTATTGCAGCGTATAGTGGACTGTTGTGAATGGGTTTGAGATGAGTTCTGAGCAGAGGCTCCCTCTGGTGGTTACAAGCGGTACTAGTGAGGATTGTGAGGACTGGGAATCAGGTGTTACTGATTGGTCTTGTATAAGGGAGTCATTTTCCCATCAGGGTTGCCGGTGATCAATTGTTCTGGTCTGAATCCTTCTTTCCAGTTTCCCTTGTAGCCTGCTGTGTCGTGTCTGCATCTCCTGCTATCAGATAAGAAATTGTCTTATCTGATAGCAGGAGATGCAGACACGACACAGCAGGCTACAAGGGAAACTGGAAAGAAGGATTCAGACCAGAACAATTGATCACCGGCAACCCTGATGGGAAAATGACTCCCTTATACAAGACCAATCAGTAACACCTGATTCCCAGTCCTCACAATCCTCACTAGTACCGCTTGTAACCACCAGAGGGAGCCTCTGCTCAGAACTCATCTCAAACCCATTCACAACAGTGGACTTATGTTTAGAGATTCGATCTCTAACAGATTGTGTGGTCTCCCCAATTTATAGTAACCCACATGGACATTTAATATGGTACACTACGAAGGAGGTTTCACATGTGTAGTGTCCATTAATGGGGAAACTTTTTCCCGTTGTAGGATGATGTGTTGTGAATGTGTTAGAAATTAATTCTGAGCAGAGGCTCCCTCTGGTGGTTACAAACAGTACTGAACCATTCAATGAGGATTGGCAATCAGGAGTTACAGACTGGTCTTATATAAGGGAGGTTCCCTCCCATCATGGTTGCCGATGATCAATTGTTCTTGTCTCAACTGTGGTTCCTGGTTCACTTGGAAGCATGCTGAGTCTTGCCTCTTCTCCTGCTCTCAGATAAGATATTTTCTGTTTATTGTTTTTGTGCTTACCATTTGCATATTTCTCTGCATTTCTGTGAGGTTAGCCAGTTTTCCCCCCCAGGGGGCTTGTGCTCCTCTCAGTTCTTCTGGAGCCACTGTTATTTGTTCATTTGCCTTTTCCAGTTTTTTCAGTGGCTGCGGCTTAGTTTTGTTACACCAGAGAGTAATTTAGGTGGTAGAGGTCGTGTGATCTCAGGTGTTTTTGCAATTAGTAGAGTTGGTATTTTTTAGGGTTTTTTGGATTGCAGTAAGTGTCCTTCCTATCCTTTTCTGTCTAGGCAGATTGGGCCCCAACGTTTGCTCATACTATTTTCTGTCTGTGTCTGTATTACCTCTTGTCTAACCGCCATTACATGTTTGGGGGCTTCCTATGTTCTTTGGGGATCTGCTCCGGGGCAGATAGCTTTCCTCTTTCTAGCTTTAGGTGTAGTTAACCTCTCAGGCTGTGACGAGGCGTCTAGGACCAACGTAAATACGCTCCACGACTGCCTTTAGTTGTGGTGGTTAGTCAGGGTACTGCAATCCAGTAGATTCCAACCTCTCTGGTGTATTGCCGTTTTTGCCTGCTCTCCTCAGCTACCAAATCATAACAGTTTCACCGGCCAAACTGAAAATTATATGGTACTCAACAGAAGGGAAAATTAGTAAAAGGTAAAAGAAAAAAGGAAGTTGTCCAAATTTTTTTTTTCTCTGTTTGTTGCATTTTTTCCCTCTTTTTCTCTGGGTGCTGAGGAGGATTTTTTTTTCTCTCAATGGAGTTTGCACAGTTGTCTGGCCGTGCGGATCAGCTTGCCACTGAAATTCGGAGTATTGCTACCTATCTTGCAGAGTTGCCGGTTGTGGAACCTAGGATCCCCATGCCAGATTTATTTTTGGGGGATCGAGCTAAATTTCTGAATTTCAAAAATAACTGTAAGTTGTTTTTTGCCTTAAAACCTAAGTCCTCAGGGAACGCAGCACAGCAGATTCAAATTGTCATCTCTCTCCTGCGCGGCGATCCTCAGGATTGGGCTTTTTCCCTGACACCTGGGGACCCTGTTTTGAGTAATGTTCATGCATTTTTTCTGGCTCTGGGGTTATTGTACGATGAACCTAATGTCACTGATCAAGCTGAAAAAACCTTGTTGGCATTAAATCAGGTGCTTGAGGACGCTGAGTTGTACTGTCAGAAATTCCGAAAGTGGGATGTCCTGACCAAATGGAATGATGATGCTTTGGCAGTCCTTTTTCGGAGGGGTCTGTCAGAGAATGTAAAAGATGTTATGATGGGTTTCCCTGCTCCCTCTGGTCTCAATGATTCTATGTCATTAGCGATTCATATTGACAGACGTTTGCGTGAGCGTAGAGGTATGCGTGGAATAGTGTTGCCTTGTGAACCAGCTTCCGAACCCATGCAGTGTGATAGAGTGGCTTCTGGGGCACAGTGTCATGAGTTTCGAACGCAAACGCAATGGGTTATGTTTCTACTGTGGTGACGCCTCTCATGCTATTTCAGTCTGCCCTAAGCGGGGAAGACGTTTTGCATGCTCAGTTGTCTTGGGTAGTGTTCAGACGAAATTTCTGTTGACTGTTACCCTGATATGCTCCCTGTCCGCATTTTATGCTCAGGCTTTTGTTGATTCGGGAGCAGCTATTAACCTGATGGATTTTGATTTTGCTAAACGTTGTGGGTTTCCCTTGATACCCCTACGGAAGTCTGTTCCCTACTGGGGATTGATTCTACCCCTTTGGCTGAGAATAAACCATAGTTCTCTACTCAGGTGATAATGAGGGTTGAACCTGATCATCAGGAGAGTTGCAAATTTTTGGTGCTGTATAATCTGCATGACATTATTGTACTAAGTTTCCCTTGGTTACAGTCTCATAATCCTGTTTTGGATTGGAAATCTGTGTCTGTAACCAGTTGGGGCTGCCAATGTGTTAATACCAACACTCCTGTTTTTTCTGCCTCTCCCCAGGCTCAGGATGTTCCTGACTTTTTGACTGATTTTTCTGATGTGTTTAGCGAAAGTAAATCTGCATCCTTGCCCCCCCATAGGAGCTATGACTACGCTATTGAATTAGTGCCTGGTAGTAAATTCCCTTAAGGTCGCCTTTTTAACTTGTCTGTACCTGAACATGGTGCTATGCGGTCTTATATCAAGGAGTCATTGGAGAAGCGTCATATCAGACCATCCTCTTCATCCTTGGGTGCCGTTTTTTTCTTTGTGGCCAAAAGGGATGGTTCATTAAGGCCGTGTATTGATTATCGTCTCTTGAACAATATCACTGTGAAATATCAATATCCGTTACCCTTGATTTCTGACCTGTTTTCCAGGGTGAAAAGTGCTACTTGGTTTACCAAGCTTGACCTCAGGGGGGCTATATAACCTTATTCGCATTAAGCACGGGGATGAATGGAAGACGACGTTTAATACCCCAGAGGGGCATTTTGAGTACCTAGTGATGCACTTTGGGCTCACTAATGCTCCTTCCGAATTCCAGTCCTTCATGAATGACATTTTCAGGGATTTTGTGGATAAATTTCTGATTGTTTATTTGGATGATATCTTGATTTTTTCCAATGACTGGGACTCTCATGTGAAACATGTTCGGACTGTGTTCCAGATTTTGAGAGAGAATGCTCTGTATGTGAAGGGATCAAAGTGTCTTTTTGGCGTACAGAGGATCTCATTTCTGGGATTCATTTTGTCCCCATTTGTTATAGAAATGGACCCGGTCAAGGTTCAGGCCATCTGTGATGGGTCCAACCTACTTCATTAAAAGCACTTCAGAGATTCTTTGGTTTTGCCAATTTTTATCGTAAATTTATTGGTAATTTCTCTGTTATTGTTAAACCATTGACTGATTTGACCAAAAAGGGTTCTGATGTGGTGAATTGGCCTTTTGAGGCAGTCTCTGCGTTTCAGGAACTTAAGCAGAGATTCACTTCTGCTCCTGTTCTACGGCAGCCTGATATTTCTCTGCCATTTCAGGTGGAGGTTGATGCCTCTGAAATTGGGGCAGGTGCCGTTTTGTCCCAAAGAGATCCAGAGACCTCTAAAAGGTGGCCTTGTGCCTTTTTCTCTCGAAAATTTTCTCCAACTGAACGTAATTATGACGTGGGTAATCGGGAGTTATTGGCCATGAAGTGGGCTTTTGAAGAGTGGAGACATTGGCTGGAGGGAGCCAAACATCAGGTGGTGGTCCTCACGGACCATAAGAATCTGGTTTATCTGGAATCAGCCAAGCGACTTAATCCTAGACAGGCCAGGTGGGCCTTGTTTTTCACACGTTTTAATTTTGTGGTTTCCTTTCTTCCTGGCACTAAGAATCTTAAGGCGGATGCCCTCTCGAGGAGTTTCCTTGCGGACTCTCCTGAGTTATCTGATCCTGCTGTTTCTTTGAAAGAGGGTGTAGTTCTTTCCGCCATCTCGCCCAATTTGAGACTGGCTCTGGAAAGGTGTCAGGAGGATAAACCCGAGCGCTGCCCTATTGGGAAATTGTTTGTCCCAGAACGGTGGAAAAAGAGTGTGATGTCTGAGATTCATTATTCCGCGTTGGCCGGTCATCACGGAATTTTTGGTACCTGAGACTTGGTTAGTCGGTCCTTTTGGTGGCCTACTTTGTCTCGTGAAGTCAGGGAATTTGTGCAGTCCTGCGGGACTTGCTCTCGCTCCAAGCCTTGCTCTCGCTCTAGTGGTTTGTTGTTGCCATTGCCTGTGCCCAAGAGACCATGGACCCATATGTTAGGGTTCGAGTTCCCGCTGCTGCACAAGGGGAGTCTCGAACCCGTCCCGCTGCGGTCTCCCATTCATCTCCGGCCGCAGTGGAGCCTGATCAGCAGAGACGTCGGTCCAGGTGTCTTGCCCACTCCTCTACTGTGCAGTGACTTGCTGCTGCCTTTCCTGGATCTGCTATTATAGCCAGTGCTGGAGCAGCCGTCTTTGAGACAAAGTCCTGCGTTTTCCCATCTGAGCATGCCCAGAGTGAGATCTCTCATTGGAGATCAGGGGTCACATGTTCAAGTGCTGCAGCGGCTCCTATTTGTCCGCAGGAA
>JARQOD010000606.1:60827-137125 GCA_033576555.1 Oophaga sylvatica
AACAGGCTTGTTTTATTTCCTACTCCGCTTCTATCTCTATGTCGCTACAAGAAACTCACTATTAAATACTAACGTGTTGGTATTACACTCCAGCCCGACTCTCTTGGACTAATTCAGAACACTCCTCGTCCTGCTGGAGAGGTTGTGGCCAATTTGGCAGTTTGCTTCATATACTCTACCACTGTCTCCATATTAGGCCCTCTTTTGAAAAATAGTGTGTCTCGAATTAATTCATTACTCAAAAAATTCATTACTCTATCTCAGCTACTAGCTTTTTTATCCTTAGACTCGGAGGGCATTGCTCATTCCTCTATTCCCTTTGTGGTACATGTTCTTCTAGTAGTTAGGCAACTAACTGCCTTCCATTGGAAGAGGCCTGACCCTCCCGTTATCCAAGATGTAATTGACAGAATGACCCTCCATAAAGCCTTCGAGCAGAAACTAGCTCTGATACATAACAACCTAGACAAATTTTCTCGAAAATGGTCCAGCTGGATACCTTTATTCCTTAAAAGTATATTCAGATAAGCCATATTATTTCGTCTTTCTTGATTAATGGTTACTATTTATAATATTGCCTTTGTAGTCATATAATATGTGTAATGCCTGTATAAATTAATGTTATTTTCCTGTAAATTGGGACGCAATGTCCACTTGATCCCTTCTTTCCTCGTTACATTTCCTCTTCCCTTTTCCCCTTCTCCCTACCTTTATTGTTTCATAAATACTTAATAAACATTTTGGAAAAGAAAGAGAAGGAAAAACATCTGCAGTAAAGCACAGGTCCGGCCGAAAGTCAAAGTTGAGTGAGAGAGGTCATCGTACTGTAAAGCGAATTCTGAGAGAGGATCGCAAGACCACGGCTCAGAAAATCACTGCTGAGCTCAATGAACACCTACAGAACCCAGTTTCCACAAAAACGCTTTTTCCGGAGATGAACAAATCAGGATTCCACGGAAGATCTGCTATTCCAATGCTGCTGCTCTCAATGACAAATCTTTCCAAGCACTTACAGTGGTGTACAAACCTCCAGAATTGTTCCCTCAACCAGTGGAAACATGTGATATTCTCAAAAGAATCATTGTTTACCCTATTTACGACCTCCGGCTGAGTGTACGTTTGGAGACAGCCGAAACAAGCATTCCGTCCAGACTGCCTTCTCCCAAACGTAAAACATGGCGGAGGTTCTGTGATGATCTGGGGTGCTATTTCATGGAGATCCGCCGGGCCAGTGATATCCCTTCATGGAAGAATTAACAGCCGCGATTATTTAGGCATTTTGGACGACCAAGTGCATCCTATGGTTCAGTGGTAATGTGACGTGTGCACAAGCGGGTAAGAGGGTGCCGTGGTAGGTTCCCAAACCGTATATATAGAAAAGATAAACGGGAACTCAACTTGAGTAGAATGCAGTAATGATGACTTTTATTATAGCCTTTGAATAAAGGTTTCACAGCTAAACGTTTCGGTCTATATCAGACCTTCAGATGCTGTATAAGTAAAGAAAATAAGTGTAACACACAGTAGAAAAATAGAAAAAATAAAGTATATACAATTTTGATCTTGGTACTATATTACAGATTCACTGAAATTAATATCATAGAGGAAACAATCAAAGTTCAGTACTAAATAGCCAGAACGTCACACGTACCGTATGAGAAGTGGTTCAATAGATTATAGATAGACAGAGCCTGTAAATAAGCATGACAGAAAAATGTCACCGTGGTTCACATCTATAAGGAATGTGGTATGTGCTGTAAAATTAAGGTTTCCATACCCCATTGGTTGGTGGTAGAAAATCCACGTTGTATGTGAGGCCGACCAGGCAATCTGTGCATCAGCAATAGTCATATCAATAAACCTGGTACACATGTTGGCCATATACACAAAATAAAACAGTGGTGGACTATTGGTTAAGGTGCTAAGTGCACTTACCAAAAAGGAAGAGAGGTGCCGACGCTGTATCTACTGCTAGTCATATGGAGGTATACTGTGTTCCCTCCGTGTGGAGGAGAAGAAGTAGATGGCAGTGACGTACTAGCGAAGCGCCGTGATCAGAAGCGCCGGACACGCAGTCTAGGCGTGCGTTCCAGCACTCACTTCCGAAACCGGAATCGATGTAGTGACGGGGGAGGAATGCGTTCCAAAGTGAACAGAGTCTGCTTTTCACTTCTAATCGTGGAGTTAGATCCTGTTATGGATCGTGAGTTGGTGACAGCGTGATGCTTATCATGCTAATGAGGAACTAATTTGTGACCAAGTATACAAAGGAGGTGTCACAGGGTGAAAGGTGTTGAGGGTGACATTCATGAGAGACACATTTCAATAAAGGCGGCTCTGGAAAGAGAGAAAACACAGAGTCAATATCATGTTCAAATACAAATTCATATAAAAGACATTAGGTCGTACTCCCTATTAAGTCCTTTTGGGGCCAAAGTTTCTAAGGTATAAATCAGTAGGATTCTCGCTTTTTTAGGTATTGGATCCTATCACTGCCCCTTCTGGGTAGAGGCACGGTTTCTATCACCTGAAATCGTAGCTGGGATATTGTATGTTCCTGAGATTGAAAATGCTGTGGGATGGGGAGAAGAAGGTTATTGCAGCGTATAGTGGACTTATGTTTAGAGATTCGATCTCTAACAGATTGTGTGGTCTCCCCAATTTATAGTAACCCACATGGACATTTAATATGGTACACTACGAAGGAGGTTTCACATGTGTAGTGTCCATTAATGGGGAAACTTTTTCCCGTTGTAGGATGATGTGTTGTGAATGTGTTAGAAATGAATTCTGAGCAGAAGCTCCCTCTGGTGGTTACAAACAGTACTGAACCATTCAATGAGGATTGGCAATCAGGAGTTACAGACTGGTCTTATATAAGGGAGGTTCCCTCCCATCATGGTTGCCGATGATCAATTGTTCTTGTCTCAACTGTGGTTCCTGGTTCACTTGGAAGCATGCTGAGTCTTGCCTCTTCTCCTGCTCTCAGATAAGATATTTTCTGTTTATTGTTTTTGTGCTTACCATTTGCATATTTCTCTGCATTTCTGTGAGGTTAGCCAGTTTTTCCCCCCCAAGGGGCTTGTGCTCCTCTCAGTTCTTCTGGAGCCACTGTTATTTGTTCATTTGCCTTTTCCAGTTTTTTCAGTGGCTGCGGCTTAGTTTTGTTACACCAGAGAAGTAATTTAGGTGGTAGAGGTCGTGTGATCTCAGGTGTTTTTTCAATTAGTAGAGTTGGTATTTTTTAGGGTTTTTTGGATTGCAGTAAGTGTCCTTCCTATCCTTTTCTGTCTAGGCAGATTGGGCCCCAACGTTTGCTCATACTATTTTCTGTCTGTGTCTGTATTTCCTCTTGTCTAACCGCCATTACATGTTTGGGGGCTTCCTATGTTCTTTGGGCATCTGCTCCGGGCAGATAGCTTTCCTCTTTCTATCTTTAGGTGTAGTTAACCTCTCAGGCTGTGACGAGGCGTCTAGGACCAACGTAAATACGCTCCACGACTGCCTTTAGTTGTGGTGGTTAGTCAGGGTACTGCAATCCAGTAGATTCCAACCTCTCTGGTGTATTGCCGTTTTTGCCTGCTCTCCTCAGCTACCAAATCATAACAGTTTCACCGGCCAAACTGAAAATTATATGGTACTCAACAGAAGGGAAAATTAGTAAAAGGTAAAAGAAAAAAGGAAGTTGTCCAAATTTTTTTTTTTCTCTGTTTGTTGCATTTTTTCCCTCTTTTTCTCTGGGTGCTGAGGAGGATTTTTTTTTCTCTCAATGGAGTTTGCACAGTTGTCTGGCCGTGCGGATCAGCTTGCCACTGAAATTCGGATATTGCTACCTATCTTGCAGAGTTGCCGGTTGTGGAACCTAGGATCCCCATGCCAGATTTATTTTTGGGGGATCGAGCTAAATTTCTGAATTTCAAAAATAACTGTAAGTTGTTTTTTGCCTTAAAACCTAAGTCCTCAGGGAACGCAGCACAGCAGATTCAAATTGTCATCTCTCTCCTGCGCGGCGATCCTCAGGATTGGGCTTTTTCCCTGACACCTGGGGACCCTGTTTTGAGTAATGTTCATGCATTTTTTCTGGCTCTGGGGTTATTGTACGATGAACCTAATGTCACTGATCAAGCTGAAAAAACCTTGTTGGCATTAAATCAGGTGCTTGAGGACGCTGAGTTGTACTGTCAGAAATTCCGAAAGTGGGATGTCCTGACCAAATGGAATGATGATGCTTTGGCAGTCCTTTTTCGGAGGGGTCTGTCAGAGAATGTAAAAGATGTTATGATGGGTTTCCCTGCTCCCTCTGGTCTCAATGATTCTATGTCATTAGCGATTCATATTGACAGACGTTTGCGTGAGCGTAGAGGTATGCGTGGAATAGTGTTGCCTTGTGAACCAGCTTCCGAACCCATGCAGTGTGATAGAGTGGCTTCTGGGCACAGTGTCATGAGTTTCGAAAACGCAATGGGTTATGTTTCTACTGTGGTGACGCCTCTCATGCTATTTCAGTCTGCCCTAAGCGGGGAAGACGTTTTGCATGCTCAGTTGTCTTGGGTAGTGTTCAGACGAAATTTCTGTTGACTGTTACCCTGATATGCTCCCTGTCCGCATTTTATGCTCAGGCTTTTGTTGATTCGGGAGCAGCTATTAACCTGATGGATTTTGATTTTGCTAAACGTTGTGGGTTTCCCTTGATACCCCTACGGAAGTCTGTTCCCCTACTGGGGATTGATTCTACCCCTTTGGCTGAGAATAAACCATAGTTCTCTACTCAGGTGATAATGAGGGTTGAACTGATCATCAGGAGAGTTGCAAATTTTTGGTGCTGTATAATCTGCATGACATTATTGTACTAAGTTTCCCTTGGTTACAGTCTCATAATCCTGTTTTGGATTGGAAATCTGTGTCTGTAACCAGTTGGGGCTGCCAATGTGTTAATACCAACACTCCTGTTTTTTCTGCCTCTCCCCAGGCTCAGGATGTTCCTGACTTTTTGACTGATTTTTCTGATGTGTTTAGCAAAGTAAATCTGCATCCTTGCCCCCCCATAGGAGCTATGACTACGCTATTGAATTAGTGCCTGGTAGTAAATTCCCTAAAGGTCGCCTTTTTAACTTGTCTGTACCTGAACATGGTGCTATGCGGTCTTATATCAAGGAGTCATTGGAGAAGCGTCATATCAGACCATCCTCTTCATCCTTGGGTGCCGTTTTTTTCTTTGTGGCCAAAAAGGATGGTTCATTAAGGCCGTGTATTGATTATCGTCTCTTGAACAATATCACTGTGAAATATCAATATCCGTTACCCTTGATTTCTGACCTGTTTTCCAGGGTGAAAAGTGCTACTTGGTTTACCAAGCTTGACCTCAGGGGGGCATATAACCTTATTCGCATTAAGCACGGGGATGAATGGAAGACGTCGTTTAATACCCCAGAGGGGCATTTTGAGTACCTAGTGATGCACTTTGGGCTCACTAATGCTCCTTCCGAATTCCAGTCCTTCATGAATGACATTTTCAGGGATTTTGTGGATAAATTTCTGATTGTTTATTTGGATGATATCTTGATTTTTTCCAATGACTGGGACTCTCATGTGAAACATGTTCGGACTGTGTTCCAGATTTTGAGAGAGAATGCTCTGTATGTGAAGGGATCAAAGTGTCTTTTTGGCGTACAGAGGATCTCATTTCTGGGATTCATTTTGTCCCCATTTGTTATAGAAATGGACCCGGTCAAGGTTCAGGCCATCTGTTAACATTAACTGATTTGACCAGAATGGGTTTGATTGTGGTGAATTGCCTTTATGGCATGCTCTTGCATTCTAGGAACTTTAAGCAGTAGGATTCACTTGCGATCTCTGTTTCTACGGCAGCCTGATGTTTCTCTGCCATTTCAGGTGGAGGTTGATGCCTCTGAAATTGGGGCAGGTGCCGTTTTGTCCCAAAGAGATCCAGAGACCTCTAAAAGTAACCCTTGTGCCTTTTTCTCTCGAAAATTTTCTCCAACTGAACGTAATTATGACGTGGGTAATCGGGAGTTATTGGCCATGAAGTGGGCTTTTGAAGAGTGGAGACATTGGCTGGAGGGAGCCAAACATCAGGTGGTGGTCCTCACGGACCATAAGAATCTGGTTTATCTGGAATCAGCCAAGCGACTTAATCCTAGACAGGCCAGGTGGGCCTTGTTTTTCACACGTTTTAATTTGTGGTTTCCTTTCTTCCTGGCACTAAGAATGTTAAGGCGGATGCCCTCTCGAGGAGTTTCCTTGCGGACTCTCCTGAGTTATCTGATCCTGCTGTTTCTTTGAAAGAGGGTGTAGTTCTTTCCGCCATCTTGCCCAATTTGAGACTGGCTCTGGAAAGGTGTCAGGAGGATAAACCCGAGCGCTGCCCTATTGGGAAATTGTTTGTCCCAGAACGGTGGAAAAAGAGTGTGATGTCTGAGATTCATTATTCCGCGTTGGCCGGTCATCACGGAATTTTTGGTACCTGAGACTTGGTTAGTCGGTCCTTTTGGTGGCCTACTTTGTCTCGTGAAGTCAGGGAATTTGTGCAGTCCTGCGGGACTTGCTCTCGCTCCAAGCCTTGCTCTCGCTCTAGTGGTTTGTTGTTGCCATTGCCTGTGCCCAAGAGACCATGGACCCATATGTTAGGGTTCGAGTTCCCGCTGCTGCACAAGGGGAGTCTCGAACCCGTCCCGCTGCGGTCTCCCATTCATCTCCGGCCGCAGTGGAGCCTGCTCAGCAGAGACGTCGGTCCAGGTGTCTTGCCCACTCCTCTACTGTGCAGTGACTTGCTGCTGCCTTTCCTGGATCTGCTATTATAGCCAGTGCTGGAGCAGCCGTCTTTGAGACAAAGTCCTGCGTTTTCCCATCTGAGCATGCCCAGAGTGAGATCTCTCATTGGAGATCAGGGGTCACATGTTCAAGTGCTGCAGCGGCTCCTATTTGTCCGCCAGGAAGGTCATGTAGCTACGTGTGTTTGTAACAGCTTCTCATTGGTCCTTGTTCCTAGAAGGTCCTGTAGCTGTTGCTATAAAAGGGTAGCATGGCTGGGCCGCCATGCGCTAATATCAATCATTATATGCTATGCGCCAGTGTGATCTCGGCCTTTTGGCTGCGATCGTGTGTCGCGGTCAGAGGGTGCGAGTTTTCCTGGAGTGATCCAGGGGCTTTGCTGGCAGCTGCTGCTGATTTTCTACTGCGGTATCCGTACCGGCAGTCTGGACTGAGGATGTTCATTAAGAATACGATCCGTGTGGTGGTGGAAGGTGGTGAGAAAAACAACCTGGTGTACATCGTTCGTGACCTGTTGGAGGGAAAGGCTGGAGCCCATCGTCAGGATATCTACAGCGTCAATGAATTCCGGAGTCAAGGTACATACGATGTAACCTTTGTGAATGAGGGATGCTGTTTGACCGTCTTTGAATGGCTCAGAAGTAATGAAGGTGATCCATGCCTGGAGGGAGTGCGGGTGGAGCCCCTGTTTGGGCTCATGGAAAAAGTGGTGACTGTGACTGTGTACAACCCCTATACAGAAGTAGCACTACTGGAGCAGTTCCTGGAGCGGTACTGTGAATATGTGAAGGGAGGGGAGAAGCAGAAAAATGTCTTGGGCATTTTCAACTGCAAGTATGTGTTTCGGGTGAAATTGCAGAAGGACCCAGGTTGTTTGGGAGGTTTCACCCACCCACCAGCGAACTTTTCAGTGGCGGGTCATAGGGGCTTCCTGTCATACCCAGGGCAGCCACTTTACTGCAGGAGGTGCTTTCAGTTCGGGCACCTGCTAAACATGTGTAGCAAGGAGTTGGTTTGCCGTAATTGCAAGCAAGAGGGTCATGTGGTGGCTAGCTGTCCGATGCCTCGTGAATGTGACAGGTGTGGCAGTTCAGAGCACCTGTATAGAGACTGCCCATTTGGTGTGCCTAAGAGGTCAACTAGAGAGGAGGAGGAAAGAAAGAGACGTGAGGAGGAGCGGAGGCGGGAGGAAGAAAGGAAGAGAGAGGAGGAGGTTAAGAGGCGGGAGGAGGAGAAGAAGCGGAGGGAAGGTGAAGTCGCCGCGCTGCAAAGCGTTGTGAGGGCGCCACCCACTCCTGCCGAGAGACGGAGGGAGAAGCGGCAGGAGGACAAGGAGGCTGAGAGAAGGAAGGAGAAGCAACAGGAGGAAAAGGAGGTCAAGGAATTTTGGAAGGCCATAAGGCGAGAGGAGCGTTCATGGCCTAAAAAAGAAGTAAAAAAAGAAGTCCCAGTTGCTGAATCATGGTCAGAATACCTGATGGATTTCGATATATCTGTGGCAGAGGAGGAGGCTGAGGTTTTAGTTCATGAGTCTGATCCGAGAAATATTGGTGCCTTCTCCTCGGAAGAGGACTCAGGAGGGTTAAAGTGTCACAGGCAGGGTGGTGGGGAAAACAGAGACATTGAGGTGGTGGAAGAAGGAATGGCCCAGAGGAAGACTGGGCAGAAAAAGGCACGGGTGGAGGAGTATATGGAGGCCAGCGGCTCGGAAGGCTGCTCGGCACAAATGGTGGAGGAGGACACTGGCGGTACTGGTTAAGTACGTTTTACTTTTTCAGTAGCCAGGTAGGGTTTTTTTTGTGTACATAGCTTTGCTCTTTAAGCAATGGCTATCTGTTTTTTTGTGTGTTTTATGTAATGTGTGTCAAGTTATATCTGTAGGTTGTTTTTGTATTTTTTTTCCTTTTTTGGCTTTTTTGGACAAGTGTTTTTTTTAAGCCTTTTGGTTTGTGTTTAGTATGGGTGTTAGAATTATATCTCAAAATGTGAGGGTTTTTAAAAATAAGTTGCGGCGTGCGGCCATTTTTGAGTTTTTTGCAGCGCAAAATGCGGAAATTTTTTGTTTACAGGAGTGTGGGATTGTGGATGGTGTGAAGGGGAGTGAATGGTCTCATGGTGCGTCTGTGTGGTCAGGGAGTGCATGTAATAGAAATGACGGTGTTGGTTTTTTGGTGAAGGGGCGTAATGTGAGTTTGTGTGACTATATGGTGATTGAGGTTGGGAGATGCGTGTTAGCAAATTTTGAGTTTAGAAATATTCGTTTTAGTGTTATTAATGTGTATGCTCCTGTGAAAAAACAGGAGCGTAAAGTTTTATTTGAAAAAATTAAGTTTTTTATTCCAGGTAGAGTGCCTGTTGTGATTGTGGGTGATATGAATGTTGATGTGGGAAAGGTGAATGTGGATGTGTCAAGGAAAGAGTTAATGGACATGGTGAGTGATTTTGGTTTGAGGGATATGCAGAGGGAGTGTAAAGTAACTGCATTGTTAAATACATTTTTTTCTGAGAGTGGGAGGGTGGCGTCTAGACTGGACTATTGTTTTGTTTCAAAAAACCTGATTGCTGTTAGTTATGCACAGGAGAGTGTGCCGTTTTCAGATCATGTGTGTATGAAGTGTGAAGTGGATGTGCATACTGAGGAGGTAACTGGGAAAGGTATATGGAAGCTGAATGTGAGTTTACTGGATGGGGTGGAGGTGAGAGAGGAGTATGAGAGACATTATAAGGAGTGGTGTGAGAGCAGAAGTGAATTCAGTAATGTGTGTGAATGGTGGGATTGGGTTAAATGGAAAACCAAGGTTTTTTTTTAAAAAACTTGGTTACAAGTGTGCAGCTGCTAAGAGAAAAAGGTTTGCTGGGTTGAATGCAAGATTGAGTGTGTTATATAAGCTAAGAGAGGGCGGGATGGATGTGAGTGAAGATTTGTTGAGAGTGAAAAAAGAAGTGAACGAGTTTTTGAGAGAGAGAGGGAGGAGTATTGTGTATAGGGCTAAAATAGAGAACTTGGAAAAGAATGAGAAGTGTTCGCGGTTTTTTTTCAAGAAAGTTTTTGGAAAAAGACAGAGCATGAGTGTTTTGAATGGAGTGGATGGAAATGAAGTGAGTGGTGCTGACTTATGTGAGGAAGTGGCAAAGTTTTATGATGATTTGTATGCAGTGAAATGGAGGGATGAAGGTTTGGAGAGTGATGTGCTGAGTGTTTTGGAAAATAGATTGAATGGGACAGAAAGGGAGAGTTTGATGGGGGAAGTGACGAGTGAAGAAATATGGAAGGTGGTGTGTAGCATGGCGCTGAATAAAACGCCGGGGGATGATGGTCTCCCGGTGGAATTTTATCGTGTGATGTGGGATGTGATTGGGAAGGATTTTGTTGATGTATGTAAGTATATGTGGGCGAATGCAGAGGTGGCGAATGGTATGCGTGCAGGAGTGGTTGTGCTGTTGCCAAAAAAAGGTGATTTGAAAAATCTAAAAAACTGGAGGCCGATCACGTTGCTTAATTGTGATTATAAAATCTATGCGAAGCTTTTGGCAAATAGGATGCGTGATGTGGTTGGGAGTGTGGTGGGTGAGGAGCAGTTTTGTTCGGTGCCTGGAAGGCGGTTACATGAGGGTGTGTGTATGCTGAGAGATTGTTTGTGGGACTGTTTGAACCGTAAGAAGGGGTGTATGTGTTGAGTTTGGATTTTGAGAAGGCGTATGATAGGTTGGCGCATGGTTTTCTGTTTAGAGTGTTGGTGCAGATGGGTTTTCCGGCTGAGTTTGTTGAGAGAGTGAGAAGTTTGTATAAAAATATTTATAGTTGTGTTTTGTTGAATGGGAATGTAGGGAGGAGAGTGAATGTGTTTTCCGGTGTACGGCAGGGGTGCCCATTGTCCCTGTTGTGTTCATTTGCGCGATTGAGCCGTTGTTGTGTATGTTGAGGAAAGATAAGGTGATTCGGGGTGTGCAAGTGCCGGGGGCGGGGGGGAGGGAGTGGAAGGTGAATGGTTACATGGATGATGTGTGTGTTTTGTGTGATTCAGAGTGTTCGGTGCGTCGTGTGAAGTTGTTGGTATCCGTTTTTTGTGGAGCGTCTGCGTTTAAAGTGAATTGGGAGAAGACTGAATGTAAGATTTTTGGTGGGAGGACTCTGAGCAATGATATTGGGGTGAATGTGGTGAGTGGACCGATAAAGGTGCTGGGTGTGAAATTTTCAGAGAAATTGGATGGAGAGGAAAGTTGGGGGGCGCTATTCACTTTTTCCACAGCGCCGTTAATTAACGGCGCTGTGGTTTAAGTACCCTTAATGAATGCCGTTAAAAGGCGTATCGGCGGTCGTTAAAGGGTTAAGAGGAAGGAGATTGAGGTTAAAAATTGTTTAAAAATTGTTTTGGGAAAATTGTATTTTTGTTTTGTGTGTGATAAGAGAAAGAGGGGGGAGGAGGACGCAGAGGGAATTTGGAAAGTTAAAAAGTGGAAACATCTTGTTAATGTGTCTTTTTGTGCTTGTAAATAAAGTTGGTTTTCCGATGATGATGGGAACAGCTGCTGCATTATGTAAGTGTACACGCTGTTTGGGAGTCGAGTTCCTTATAATTTTGGTTATCTGACTGTGGAATTTCCCATCTGAGGGAAAATAAAAAAAAAAATAAAAATCATGCGTATGTGCACCTGAGAGCCTGACAGGACACAGCACTTTTCCTCAGCGGCCCTGTGACGTAACAGGGTTTGCTTATGACGCTAGACAGCGCCCTAGCGTTTTACTTTGCGGCTCACTGAAGCTAAGTGAGTTCGCACCTATCGCCATATAGCGCTGTGGCATTTCCGTTAGCGGCTCTGGGTATTAACAGAGTTCGCACTTACTGCCACAACGCGCTACGGCGTTTATTTTAGCGACTCTGCGGGATAACAGAGTTCGCTACTTTCGCCATTTTACTAGCAGCAGGTTCCGCCTGCACGGTGGACCCCGGGCTGCGAACGCACCTCTCTACCTCATATATTTGGTGCGTTCCGCAGACCCTAACACCATATCTCTATGGATTTCATTTCCGACCTCCCTGTTTCTCAGAGAATGACCGTTATCTGGGTGATTTGTGATAGGTTTTCCAAAATGATACATCTTGTGCCATTACCTAAGTTGCCTTCCTCCTCCGAATTGGTGCCTTTGTTCCTTCAGCACATGGTTCGGCTACACAGCATTCCTGAGAACATTGTGTCTGACAGAGGAGTCCAGTTTGTTTCCAGATTTTGGAGGACTTTTTGTTCTAAACTTGGTGTTCAATTGTCTTTCTCCTCTGCTTTTCATCCTCAGACCAATGGACAAACTGAGAGAACAAACCAGACATTGGAGACTTATCTGAGATGCTTTGTGTCTGCTGATCAAGATGACTGGGTCTCTTTTTTACCTTTGGCTGAGTTTGCTCTTAATAATAGGGCTAGCTCTGCCACTTTGATGTCTCCATTTTTCTGCAATTTTGGGTTTCACCCTCGATTTTCTTCAGGACAGACGGAGGCTTCTGTGTTGTGAATGTGTTAGAAATGAATTTTGAGCAGAAGCTCCCTCTGGTGGTTACAAACAGTACTGAACCATTCAATGAGGATAGGCAATCAGGAGTTACAGACTGGTCTTATATAAGGGAGGTTCCCTCCCATCATGGTTGCCGATGATCAATTGTTCTAGTCTCAACTGTGGTTCCTGGTTCACTTGGAAGCTTGCTGAGTCTTGCCTCTTTCTCCTGCTCTCAGATAAGATATTTTCTGTGTTTTGCTTTTGTGCTTACCATTTGCATATTTCTCTGCATTTCTGTGAGGTTAGCCAGGTCTCCCCCCCAGGGGGCTTGGGCTCCTCTCAGTACTTCTGGAGCCACTGTTATTTGTTCATTTGCCTTTTCCAGTTTTTTCAGTGGCTGCGGCTTAGTTTTGTTACACCAGAGAACTAATTTAGGTGGTAGAGGTCGTGTGATCTCAGGTGTTTTTGCAATTAGTAGAGTTGGTATTTTTTAGGGTTTTTTGGATTGCAGTAAGTGTCCTTCCTATCCTTTTCTGTCTAGGAAGATTGGGCCCCAACGTTTGCTCATACTATTTTCTGTCTGTGTCTGTATTTCCTCTTGTCTAACCGCCATTACATGTTTGGGGGCTTCCTATGTTCTTTGGGGATCTGCTCCGGGGCAGATAGCTTTCCTCTTACTATCTTTAGGTGTAGTTCACCTCTCAGGCTATGACGGAGCGTCTAGTACCAACGTAGGTACGCTCCACGGCTGCCTTTAGTTGTGGTGGTTAGTCAGGGTACTGCAATCCAGTAGATTCCAACCTCTCTGGTGTATTGCCATTTTTGCCTGCTCTCCTCAGCTACCAAATCATAACAATGATGAAAAGTAGTGCCATTTTGTACATTACCACACTGGGCACAGTGGAGGCATGGAAATGTGCCCATCCTTGGGCGGGATAGATAAGACTGTCTAATAGGTCGTGTGGTGCCAATATCGGCACGTACAAGTTGGTCCTTAAGGTTGGAATGTCTTTTAAAACATGGTAAGAATGGTTCTCTGAATTCTTGTACTTTGGGGTAATTTCTTAGTCATCTCTGAAAGTCGTATGTCCCGTAATGTTGTGTCGCTGACTATACGTATATCGTATAGTCAGCGACACAACATTACGGGACATACGTCTTTCAGAGATGATTAAGAAATTCTCAAGACGGGGTAACCCCTCCTCCTTACTGGAGGATTCCAAGAACAATCAATTAGACACCCGACCATGAAATAATAATAAACGCATACCGTGCGTACATTCTTTCCACCCTCAGCGTTTATACTTCATAAAACAATCAGATGGCACTGGCATCTCCTTTCCACAGCGTACCTCAATGTACAAGAATTCAGAGAACCATTCTTACCATGTTTCCAACCTTAAGGACCAACTTGTACGTGCCAATATTGGCAACACACGACCTGTTAGACAGTCTTATCTATCCCGCCCAAGGACAGGCACATTTCCATGCCTCCACTGTGCCCAGTGTGGTAATGTACAAAAAGGCATTTCTTTTCATCAACCTACAACGGGAAAAAGTTTCCCCATTAATGGACACTACACATGTGAAACCTCCTTCGTAGTGTACCTTATTAAATGTCCATGTGGGTTACTATAAATTGGGGAGACCACACAATCTGTTTAAGATCGAATCTCTAAACATAAGTCCACTATACGCTGCAATAACCTTCTTCTCCCCATCACACAGCATTTTCAATCTCGGGGACATACAATATCCCAGCTACGATTTCAGGTGATAGAAACCGTGCCTCTACCCAGAAGGGGCGGTGATAGGATCCAATACCTAAAAAGGCGAGAATCCTACTGGATTCATACCTTAGAAACTTTGGCCCCAAAAGGACTTAATAGGGAGTACGACCTAATGTCTTTTATATGAATTTGTATTTGTACATGATATTGACTCTGTGTTTTCTCTCTTTCCAGAGCCGCCTTTATTGAAATGTGCCTCTCATGAATGTCACCTCAACACCTTTCACCCTGTGACACCTCCTATGTATACTTGGTCACAAATTAGCTCCTCATTAGCATGATAAGCATCACTCTGTCACCAACTCACGATCCATAACAGGATCTAACTCCACGATTAGAAGTGAAAAGCAGACTCTGTTCACTTTGGAACGCATTCCTCCCCCATCACTACATCACTTCCTGTTTCGGAAGTGAGTGCTGGAACGCACGCCTAGACTGCATGTTCGGCGCTTCTGATCACGGCGCTTCGTTAGTACTTCACTGCCACCTATTCTTCTCCTCCACATGGAGGGAAAACAGTATACCTCCATATGACCACGTCGGCACCTCTCTTCATTTTTGGTAAGCGCACTCAGCTCCTTAACCCAATAGTCCACCACTGTTTTATTTTGTGTATATGGCCAACATGTGTACCAGGTTTATTGATATGACTATTTCTGATGCACAGATTGCCTGGTCGGCCTCACATACCACGTGGATTTTCTACCACCAACCGATGGGGTATGGAAACCTTAATTTTACAGCACATACCACGTTCTTATAGATGTGAACCACGGTGATATTTTTCAGTCATGCTTATTTACAGGCTCCTATCCGGCTCTGTCTATCTATAATCTATTGAACCACTTCTCATACGGTACGTGTGACGTTCTGGCTATTTAGTACTGAACTTTGATTGTTTCCTCTATGATATTAATTTCAGTGAATCTGTAATATAGTACCAAGATCCATATTGTATATACTTTATTTTTTCTATTTTTTCTGTTTTTCTACTGTGTGTTACACTAATTTTCTTTACATATACAGCATCTGAAGAAGGTCTGATATAGACCGAAACGTTTTGCTGTGAAACCTTTATTCAAAGGCTATAATAAAATACATCATTACTGCATTCTACTCAAGTTGAGTGCCTGGTTTATCTTTTCTTCATCCTATGGTTCAAGCACTGTTCCCGGAGGGAAACGCCATCTTTCAGGATGATAATGCACCAATTCATACAGCTACAATCGTTAAATCATGCCACGAGGAACATTCTAATGAAGTTGAGCATCTCATCTGGCCCCCACAATCCCCAGACCTCAATATTAACCCCTCTCTGACATCCGACGTACTATCCCGTCCATGAAACCCGTGCCATTCTGACCATGGACGGGATAATACGTCATAGGCGATCAGCTGCGCTCCCTCTGGAGCTCCCTCTGCGAGCTCCCCTGAGACCCTAAGAACAGCACGATGTGATCGCGCTGTTCAGAGGGCTTCCTCCCTCCCAGGACCCGGATCCAAAATTGCCGCCGGGTCCTGCAGGGAGGCGGCTTCCTCAGTGCCTGCTGAGAGCAGGCACTGAGAAGCCTGCAGCACTGCCAGAGCGATCGCTGGTGTGACAGAGTGCTGTGCACACTGTCACACCAGCGATCTGATAAAATACAGTAATGCCCCACCCTGGGACAAAGTAAAAAAGTTAAAAAAATAAAAATAAACATGTTTTAAAAAAAATTCCAAAATAAATAAATAATAAAAAAAATATTCCCCAATAAATTCATTTCTTCCTGTAAATAAAAAAAACAAAACGATAAAAGTACACATATTTGGAATTTGCCACGTCCGTAACGCCCCCCCCTATAATACTGTCCCACTAGTTAACCCCTTTAGTGAACCCCTTAAAAAAATAAAAAAAACAAAGCAAAAAAATCAATGCTTTATCATCATACCGCCGATCAAAAAGTGGAATAACACGCGATCAAAAAGACCGATATAAATAAACATGGTACAGCTGAAAACTCATCTTGTCCCGCAAAAAACGAGCCACCATACAGCATCATCAGAGAACAATAAAAAAGTTACAGCTCGCAGAATAAAGCGATGCAAAAATAATAATTTTTTATATAAAATAGTTTTTATTCTATAAAAGCGCCAAAACATAAAAAAATTGATATAAATGAGGTATCGCCATAATCGTACTAACCCGATGAATAAAACCGCTTTATCAATTTTACCACACGCGGAACGGTATAAACGCCTCCCCAAAAGAAACTCATGAATTGCTGATTTTTGTTAATTCTAACCTCCCAAAAATCGAAATAAAAAGCGATTAAAAAATGTCACATGCTCAAAAATGGTACTAATAAAAACATCAACTCGTACTGCAAAAAATAAGACCTCACATGACTCTGTGGGCCAAAATATGCAAAAATTATAGCTCTCAAAATGTGGTGATGCAAAAACTATTTTTTGCAATAAAAAGTGTCTTTTAGCGTGACAGCTGCCAATCATAAAAACCCACTATAAATAGTAAATCAAACCCCCCTTTATCACACCCTTAGTTAGGGAAAAATAATAAAATTAAAAAAATGTATTTATTTCCATTTTCCCATTAGGGTTAGGTAGGGTTGCTGCTAAAGTTAGGGTTAGGGTTGGCACTAAAGTTAGGATTAGGGTTAGGGTTGGGATTAGGGTTAGGGGTGTGTTAGGGTTAGGTTTGTGGTTAGGGTTGGGACTAGGGTTAGGGGTGTGTTGGGGTTAGGGTTGGAGTTAGAATTGGGGGGTTTCCACTTTTTAGGCACATCAGGGGCTCTCCAAATGTGACATGGCGTCTGATCTCAATTCCAGCCATTTCTGCGTTGAAAAAGTCAAACAGTGCTCCTTCACTTCTGAGCTCTGCCATGCGCCCAAACAGTAGTTTACCCCCACATATGGGGTATCAGCGTACTCTGGATCCCAAGAGTTATTGTGCAATTTGTCCTATTTCTTCTGTTACCCTTGGGGAAATAAAAAACTGGGGGCGAAAATATCATTTTTGTAAAAAAATAATGATTTTTTTGTTTTTACGGCTGTACGTTATAAACTTCTGTGAACCACTTGGGGCTTCATAGCGCTCACCATACATCTAGATAAGTTCCTTGTGGGGTCTATTTTCCAAAATGGGTCACTTGTGGGGGGTTTCCACTGTTTAGGCGCATCAAGGGCTCTCCAAATGTGACATGACGCCCCCAGACCATTCCATCAAAATCGGCATTTCAAATCGTCACAACTTCCCTTCCGAGCCCCGACGTGTGCCCATACAGTAGTTTTCTCCCACATATTGGGTATCAGCGTACTCAGGACAAATTGGACAACAGCTTTTGGGGTCCAATTTCTCCTGTTACCCTTGTAAAAGTACAATATTGGGGGAAAAAATCATTTTTGTAAAAAAAAAAAGATTTTTTATTTTTTACGGCTGTACGTTATAAACTTCTGTGAAGCACTTCGGGGTTCAAAGTGCTCACCACACATCTAGATAAGTTCCTTGTGGGGTCTATTTTCCAAAATGGGGTCACTTGTGGGGGGTTTCCACTGTTTAGGCGCATCAGGGGCTCTCCAAATGCAACATGACGCCCCCTGACCATTCCATCAAAGTCTGCAATCCAAAACGTCACTACTTCCCTGTCGAGCCCCGATGTGTGCCCATACAGTAGTTTTCTCCCACATATTGGGTATCAGCGTACTCAGGACAAATTGGACAACAACTTTTGGGTTCCAATTTCTCCTGTTACCCTTGTGAAAATAAAATATTTCGGGCGAAAAAATCATTTTTGTAAAAAAAAAAAAAGATTTTTTATTTTACGGCTGTACGTTATAATATATAGTGAAACACCTGGGGGTTACAAAGTTCTCATCACACATCTAGATAAGTTCCTTGAGGGGTCTAGTTTCTAAAATGGTGTCATTTGTGGGGGTTTCTACTGTTTAGGCAGATCAGGAGCTCTCCAAACACGACATGGCGTCCAGCCAATTCTGCGTTGAAAAAGTCAAACGGCGCTCCTTCCCTTCCAAACTCTGCCATGCACCCAAACAGTGGTTTACTCCCACATCTGGGGTATCAGCGTACTCAGGACAAATTGCACAATAACTTTTGGAGTCTTGTTACCCTTGGGAAAATAAAAATTAGGGTGAAAAGATCATTTTTGTGGAAAAAATATGATTTTTTTAATTTTACGGCTCTACGTTATAAACATGTGTGAAGCACTTGGGGTTCAAATTGCTCACCAAAGATCTAGATAAGTTACTTAAGGGGTCTAGTTTCCCAAATGGGGTCATTTGTGGGGGGTTTCCACTGTTTAGGCACATCAGGGGCTCTCCAAATGCAACATGGCGTCCAATCTCAATTCTAGCCAATTTTGGTTGGAAAAAGTCAAATGGTGCTCCTTCCATTCCGAGTTCTGCCGTGCGCCCAAACAGTGGTTCCCCCTCACATATGGGGTATCAGCGTACTCAGGACAAATTGGACAACAACTTTTGTGGTCCAATTTCTCCTGTTACTCTTGGGAAAATAAAAAATTAGTGACTAAAATATAATTTTTATGGGAAAAAAATAGAATTTTTTATTTTCATGCCCGGGCATTATAAACTTGTGTGAAGCACTTGGAGGTTCAAAGTGCTCACCAAAGATCTAGATAAGTTCCTTAGGGGGTCTAGTTTCCAAAATGGGGTCACTTGTGGGGGTTTTCCACTGTTTAGGCTCATCTAGGGCACTGCAAACGGAACATGACCCCATCAACGTCTGCATTCCAAAACGTTACTACTTCCTTTCCAAGCCCTGCCGTGCGCCCAAACAGTTCCCCCCCCCCACATATGGGGTATCAGCGTACTCAGGACGAGTTGGACAACAACTTTTGGGGTCCAATTTCCTTGGGAAAAATCAAAATTTTGGGACTAAAAAATAATTTTTGTGGAAAATTGTTTTTTTTTTTTTCACACCCAGGCATTTTAAACTTTTGTGAAAAACTTGGGGGTTCAAAGTGCTCACAACAGATCTAGATAAGTTCCTTAGGGGGTCTAGTTTCCAAAATGGTGTCACTTGTGGGGGGTTTTCACTGTTTAGGCGCATCAGGGGCTCTCCAAACGCGACATGGCGTCCAATCTCAATTCCAACCAATTTTAGTTTGAAAAAGTCAAACGGTGCTCCTTCCCTTACGAGCTCTGCCGTATGCCCAAATAGTGGTTTTCCCCCACATATGGGGTATTGGCGTACTCAGAAGAAATTGCACAACATCTTTATCTGTCCATTTTCTCCTTTTACCCTTGTAAAAATAAAAAAAAAGTTTGTAAAAGATCATTTTTGTGGCTAAAAAGTTAAATATTCATTTTTTCCTTCCACGTTGCTTTAGCTCCTGTGAAGCACCTGAAGGGTTAATAAACTTCTTGAATGTGGTTTTGAGTACCTTGAGGGGTGCAGTTTTTAGAATGGTGACACTTTTGGGTATTTTCTGCCATATAGACCCCTCAAAGTGACTTCAAATATGAGGTGGTCCCTAAAAAAAATGGCTTTGTAAATTTTGTTGTAAAAATGAGAAATCGCTGGTCAAATTTTAACCCTTATAATTTCCTAAAAAAAAAAAAAATTTTGGTACCAAAATTGTGCTGATGTAAAGTAGACATGTGGGAAATGTTATTTCTTAACTATTTTGCGTGATATATTTCTCTGTTTTAAGGGAATAAAAATTCAAAGTTTGAAAATTGCAAAATTTTCTAAATTTTCGCCATATTTGCGTTTTTTTCAAAATAAACGCAAGTTATATCGAAGAAATTTTACCACTAACGTGAAGTACAATATGTCCCGAGAAAACAACCTCAGAATCGCGAAGATCCGTTGAAGCGTTCCAGAGTTATAACCTCATAAATAGACAGTAGTTAGAATTGTAAAAATTGGCCCGGTCATTAACGTGCAAACCACCCTTGGGGGTGACGGGGTTAAAGAGCATTTATGTTCGATTTTAGAGATTCAAGATAGACGTCGATTTCCGCCGCCATCGTCGCTCAAAGAACTGGAGGGTGTTTTAACTCAAGAATTGGCTAAAATTCCTTTGGAAACAATTCACACCTTGTACAAATCCATACCTCGGAGAATTGAGGCTGTAATCGCCACCAAAGGTGGACCTACACCATATTAAATAAACTTTTGGTGATGTTTCTAGGTGTTTACATTATTTTGTCCAACCCCTGTAGACGGAGGAGTTTTCGGCAATGTAATCCAAAATCTGTTCCTGTTGCCCAGGCTTTAAAAGCAGTTTACCTACTCCCAGTAAAGGGAGCCTTCCAGCCCTTCTTCAGCCCGAAGACTCTTTATGATAGCACACTATTTTCAGGGCAAGCGAGCTCCTGTATATTAAAAAAAATATTCTAAATGTCCGTATATATTTCAGGAAGCAGACACTGACGCTCTCAGGCTCAGTCTGGATTACCCAATAATATTAAAAGATAAAAAAGGGGTACTGCATCACCATATAGAAGGTATATATAGTATAGTGAAAATATAATAAATCTCCGTATATATTTCAGGAGGCAGACTCGTACGCTCACAGGCTCAGTCTGTATTATACAATAATCTAAAAATCGGAAAAAGGGTACTGTTTCACCAGATACAAGATATATATTATAGTGAAAATATTCAAAATCGCACTATATATTTCTGAAGACAGACTCGGACCCTCACACACTCAGTCTGGATTACACCAGAATCTAATAAGAAAAAGGGGTACTGAATCAACAGATAGCAGGTATATATAGTTTAGTGAAAATATTCTTAATCTCCATATATATTTAAGGAGTCAAAGACGCTCACAAGCTCAGTATGGATCACACAAGAATATAAAAAGCAGATCCGCAAGAAATAATCACACATGTGGCCCAATGTTCCCGGTCTCAATGATGCACTTGGAGTGGTGGGTGGAGAAGGACTTTATAGCAAAAAGGGTACTGTATCACAAGAGTCCAGCTGGATACAGTCTAGGGGTAATTGTCAATCTCCCTATTGATTTATTGAGTAACAGAGACACGCTCACAGGCTCTCTATATGATTAGACCAGAATGTAAAAAGTAGGAAAAGAGTAATGTATTAGAATCGTACAGCTGGATACAGGGTTGGGGAAATTGGCAATCTCCGTATATTTTGACAGAGTAACACACTGGCTCTCACAGGATCAGTATTGATCACACCATAATATAACAATTTGAAAAAGGGTAATGTATTAGAATCGTACTGCTGTATACAGGGTTGGGGAAATTGTTAATCTACGTATATATTTCAGGAGTAACCCAAATAGTCAGAGGTCCAGTCTGGAAACACCAGTATATGAAAATCCTAAAAAGTGTACTCTATCAGTAGCATACAGCTGTATACAGTGTGGGTGAATTGTAAATTTCAGTATATATTTCACGAGGCAGACACTGACGCTCACAAGGTCAGTATGGATTACACTAGAATATAAAAAGCAGATCCACAATAAATAATCAAACATGTGGGCCAATGTTCCCCGTGTTGTCAATGATGCACTTAGAGTGGTGGGTGTTGTGAATACTCTGGAGGCGACTTCTGAGCTGGGGCTCCCTCCGGTGGTTGCTGAGGGTAATGAACCAATTGCTGAATGGCCTTCAGCTGGCTCTGAATGGTCTGATATAAGTGACCTGAACTCCCAGCAGCCTTGCCGGTAATCAATTGTTCTTCCAGGTCTTGCTTGGAGCTCAGCTTGCAGTCCTGCTCTCATTCAGATAGGTGATTTGCTGTTTTTTTTCCTCTGGTTGGATTATCCTTGTTGGTTTGCTGCTTGCAGTAGACTGCAGCCTGGTCCCCTTTTGGGGCCTGGCGCTGCAATTGTGCTCAGTTTGTGTTTGCACTTTTGCTCTGTTCCTGTGGCACTTTTATTTGCTGAATTGCTGTGTGTTACACCAGAGATCTGATTAAGGTGGTAGAGATCGTGTGATCTCAGGATTTTTGTTAATCAGAAGTGTTGGTATTTTTGTCAGGGTTTTTTTGGGTTGCAGTCAGAATTCTTTCCTATACTTTTCATTCTAAACAGAATTGGGCCCCAGCGTTTGCTCATTCTATTTTCTGTCTGTGTTCGTATTTTCTTCTTGTATAACCGCCATTACATGTTTGGGGGCTTCCTATTTCTTTGGGGTTCTGCTACGGGGCAGTTAGTTTTCATCATTCTGCTTTAGGTGTAGCTATCTCTCCGGCTGTGATGAGGCGTCTAGGATCATCGTAGGTACGCCCACGGCTACTTCTAGGGTTGCGGTTAGTTTAGGATCCTGCAGCCCAATAATTACCAGCCTCTCTAGTGTATTGCTATTTTGCTATTTTTGCTATTTCTCCACAGCTACCGAAACATAACAGTATTACCGGCCAAACTGAAGATTATATGGTACTCAACAGAAGGAAAAAATAGTAAAAAAGGAAAAAGAAAAAAGGGAGTTGTCAGAATTTTTTTTTTCTGTTTGTTGCATTGTTTTCCTCTTTTTCTCTTGGTACTGAGGAGGAATTTTTTTTCCTCAATGTAGTTTGCACAGTTGTCTGGCAGTGTGGAGCGGCTTGCCGCTGAGGTTCAGAGTATTGCTACCTATTTTGATAGGTTGCCGGTTGTGGAACCTAAGATCCCCATACCAGATTTATTTTTGGGGGATCGGTCTAAATTTCTGAATTTCAAAAATAACTGTAAGTTGTTTTTTGCCTTGAAGCCTAAGTGCTCAGGGAACGCAGCACAGCAGGTTCAAATTGTCATCTCTCTGCTGCGCGGCGACCCTCAGGATTGGGCTTTTTCCCTGACACCTGGGGATCCTGTTTTGAGTGATGTTGATGTATTTTTTCAGGCTCTGGGGTTATTGTACGATGAACCTAATGTCACTGATCAAGCTGAAAAGACCTTGTTGGCATTAAATCAGGGTCATGAAGACGCTGAGCTATACTGTCAGAAATTCCGAAAGTGGGCAGTTCTGACCAAATGGAATGATTATGCTTTGGCAGCCCTTTTTCGGACGGGTCTGTCAGTAAATGTAAAGGATGTTATGGTGGGATTCCCTGTTCCCTCTGGTCTCAATGATTCTATGTCTTTGGCTATTCAAACTGACAGACGTTTGCGTGAGCGCAGAGATATGCATGAGATATTGTTGCCTTGTGAGCCAGCTCCTGAGCCCATGCAGTGTGATGGAGTGACTTATGGGGCTCAGCGTCATGAGTTTCGAAAGCGCAATGGGTTATGTTTCTTCTCTGGTGACGCCTCTCATGCTATTTCCTTCTGCCCTAAGCGGGGAAGACATTTTGCCCTATCAGTTGCCTTGGGTAGCGTTCAGACTAAATTTCTGTTGACTGTTACCCTGATTTGCTCCTGTCCTCATTTTTGCTCATGCTTTTGTTGATTCAGGAGCAGCAATTAACCTGATGGATTTTGACTTTGCCAAACGTTGTGGGTTTCCCATGATACCCCAGCGGAAGTCTATTCCTTTACTGGGCATTGATTCTACCCCTTTGGCAGAGAATAAACCCCAGTTTTCTACTCAGGTGATAATGAGGGTTGAACCAGATCATCAGGAGAGTTGCAAATTTCTGGTGTTGCACAATCTGCATGACATTATTGTACTGGGTTTCCCTTGGTTACAGACTCATAATCCTGTTTTGGATTGGAAATCTGTGTCTGTGACCAGTTGGGGCTGCCAATGTGTTAATACTGACACTCCTGTTTTTTCTGCCTCTCCCCAGTCTCAGGATGTCCCTGACTTTTTGACTGATTTTTCTGATGTGTTTAGTGAGAGTAAGTCTGCATCCTTACCTCCTCACAGGAGCTATGGAGTTAGTGCCTGATGGTAAATTTCTCAAAGGTCGCCTTTTTAATTTATCTGTACCTGAACACGATGCTATGCGATCTTATATCAAGGAGTCTTTGGAGAAGGGTCATATCAGACCATCCTCTTCACCCTTGGGCGCCAGTTTTTTCTTTGTGGCCAAAAAGGATGGTTCATTGAGGCCTTGTATTGATTAGCGCCTCCTGAATAAAATCCCTGTTAAATATCAATATCCGTTACCCTTGATTTCTGACCTATTTTACAGAGTGAAAAGTGCTAGTTGGTTTACCAAGCTTGACCTCAGGGGGGCATATAACCTTATTCGCATAAAGCATGGGGATGAATGGAAGATGGCGTTTAATACCCCAGAGGGGCATTTTGAGTACCTAGTGATGCCTTTTGGGCTTACTAATGCCCCTTACGTCTTCCAAGCCTTCATGAATGATATTTTCATGGATTTTGTGGATACATTTCTGATCGTTTATTTGGATGATATCTTGATTTTTTCCAACGACTGGGACTCTCATGTGAAACATGTTCGGACTGTGTTTCAGATTTTGAGAGAGAATGCACTGTATGTGAAGGGATCAAAGTGTATTTTTGGCGTACAGAAGGTCTCATTTCTGGGATTCATTTTGTCTCCATCTGTTATTGAAATGGACCCGGTCAATGATCAGGCCATCTGTGATTGGGTTCAACCTACTTCATTGAAGGCTCTTCAGAGATTTTTGGGTTTTGCCAATTTTTATCGTAAATTTATTGGTAATTTCTCCAGTATTGTTAAACCATTGACTGATTTGACCAAAAAGGGTTCCTGAATGATGTGGTGAATTGGCCTCCTGAGGCAGTTTCTGTGTTTCAGGAGCTTAAGCAGAGATTCATTTCTGCTCCTGTTCTACAGCAGACTAATGTTTCTCTGCCGTTTCAGGTGGAGGTTGATGCCTCTGAGATTGGGGCAGGTGCCGTTTTGTCCCAAAGGGATCCAGAGACCTCTAAGAGTAACCCTTGTGCCTTTTTCTTTTGAAAATTTTCTCCAACTGAATGTAATTATGACGTGGGTAATCAGGAGTTATTGGCCATGAAGTGGGCCTTTGAAGAGTGGAGACATTGGCTGGAAGGAGCCAAACATCAAGTGATGGTCCTCGTCTTAAAGTGGGGGACTTGGTTTGGTTGTCCTCAAGAAATATTCCTATGAAGGTTGCAATCTCCAAAATTTAAGCCAAGGTTCATTGGACCTTATAAGATCATGGAAATTCTTAATCCGGTTTCCTTCCGTTTGCTTCTTCCAGGGACATTTAAGATCCATAACGTGTTCCGCAAATCCTTATTGAAGAGGTTTGTCGAGCCAGTGGTTCCTATGGCTGCGCCTCCCTACCCTGTTTTGGTTGAGGGCAATTTGGAGTACGTGGTTGAGAAAATATTGGATTCTCGTTTTGCTAGACGGAAACTCCAGTATTTGGTTAAGTGGAGAGGTTATGGTCAGGAGGACAATTCTTGGGTTTTGCTTCAGACATCCATGCTGGGGGACTGATCGGTGCCTATCATCGAGCTCAGCCTGGTTGCGCAGGTGAGGGTTCGGTTACCCCTCCTCAAGGGGGGTTGTTATGAATGTGCTAGAGATGGTTTCTGAGTAGAGGCTCCCTCTGGTGGTTACAGACAGTACTGAACCTTTCAGCGAGGAGTACTCCTCGCTGAAAGGTTCAGTGCTGTCTGTAACCACCAGAGGGAGCCTCTGCTCAGAAACCATCTCTAGCACATTCATAACAGTACCCCCCCTTGAGGAGGGGTCACCGAACCCTCACTTGTGCAACCAGGCAGATCAGGATGAGCTCGGTGATTTTAGGCCGTGTATTGATTGTCGTCTCTTGAATAAGATCACTGTGAAGTATCAATATCCATTACCCTTGATTTCTGACCTGTTTTCCAGGGTGAAAAGTGCTGAGGTTATGGTCAGGAGGACTATTCTTGGGTGTTTGCTTCGGACATCCATGCTAGGAGACTGATCCGTGCCTATCACCGGCCATCCCTGAAATTTTGCCACTGAGGTTCGGAGTATTGCTACTCCTCGCTGAAAGGTTCAGTACTGTCTGTTACCACCAGAGGGAGCCTCTGCTCAGAAACCATCTCTAGCACATTCATAACAGGGGGTACTGTTGTGAATACTCTGGAGGCGACTTCTGAGCTGGGGCTCCCTCCGGTGCTTGTTGAGGGTAATGAACCAATTGCTGAATGGCCTTCAGCTGGCTCTGAATGGTCTGATTTAAGTGACCTGAACTCCCAGCAGCCTTGCCTGTAATCAATTGTTCTTCCAGGTCTTGCTTGGAGCTCAGCTTGCATTCCTGCTCTTATTCAGATAAGTGATTTGCTGTTTTTTTTTCCTCTGGTTGGATTATCCTTGTTGCTGCTTGCAGTAGACTTCAGCCTGGTCCCCTTTTGGGGCCTGGCACTGCAATTGTGCTCAGTTTGTGTTTGCACTTTTGCTCTGTAACTGTGGCACTTTTATTTGCTGAATTGCTGTGTGTTACACCAGAGATCTGATTTAGGTGGTAGAGATTGTGTGATCTCAGGTTTTCTATTTCTTTGGGGGTTCTGCTATGGGGCAGTTAGTTTTCATCTTTCTGCCTTTAGGTGTAGCTATCGCTCCGGCTGTGACGAGTAGTGTTGAGCGATACTGCCCGATATCCATAAGTATCGGATCGGATTGGATCGGCCCGATACTCAAAAAGTATCGGGTATCGCCGATCGATACCGGAAACCCAATGCAAGTCAATGGGACAGAAATATCGGAACTAAAAAAACCTCTTTCTTTCCTTGTAAACACTAGATATACACACATAGAAATATATATATATTTATATTATATATATTTTATATTATATACATGTCATTGTGACACTTCTACATAGTAAAATAGCCTCCGATTCAATTACCGGGCAATGCCGGCTTTTGTGAAAATACAGAACCATTCGACATGAAATGACACATGGTTTACATAGAGTTAACCATGTTATTTCATGTAGTCTGATATATGGTTTTCACTAACAATTACATGAGTGTATGTGTGCAAAATTTGACACATGTAGGGGTAAATTAAAGCTGTAAATTCGTTGTAAAAAAAACGTATTATTTTGCTACGAATTTACACCTTTAATTAACCCTACTTGTGTCAAATTTTGCATACATACACTCATGTAATTGTTAGTGAAAACCATATATCAAACTACATGAAATGACATGGTTAACTCTATGTAAACCATGTGTCATTTCATGTCGGGTTCTGTATTTTCACAAAAGCCGGCAATTGAATTAGCGACTATTATACTATGTAGAAGTGTATGTACTATAAATATATATTATATATATATATATATATATATAATTAAATATATATATGTGTCACAAATTCAATGACATATATATATATTTTATATATAATGAGGTGTAAAATTGTTGAAAAAAAATGCGTGGGCTCCCGCCCTATTTTCTCAACCAGACAGACAAAGCCAGCGAGTGGGGGTAGATAATAATAGCCCAGAGAGGGACCATTATTTTTGCCCCCCCTGACTACTAACATCTGCCCCCAGACACCCCAGAAAAGGCAAGTCTATAATTAGATTTGCCCTTTCTGGCACTTTGCCTGTCTATTCAAATTGACCTGTAGCGGTGGCGAATGGGTTAATAAGGGGTTAAAGCCACCTTGCTATTGAAAGGTGAGTTTAAGCCAGGTTAATAATTGAGAGCTGTCAATTAGACAACTATCAATTATTAATCCTATTGTGTGAAATAAAAATAAAACACACACACTTTAATTAAAAATCATTTTAATGAAATAAACACACAATTTTTGACCATATTTTATTTTACTGCCATTCCTTGCGAAGCCCTTGTTCACCTGTAATAAAAATAAAATAATAAAGCAACATTGTTCTTACCTATCCGATGTTCAATTAAATCAGACAAAATGCCCCAAAGTAATATACAAATAAACCCCTGTGAAAGGGAATATCTGTAAATATATACCACAACAACTAGATATACACAAAAGTGGTAATCAATTAGTCACCATGAAAGACACCACTCGAATGGCATATAAATCAATAAATATTTTATTACTCACATATGAGAAAATCAACAAGAAAGATGTAAGATATGAATAAAAGAGGGACATAATTCTAATAGGAGATCCACTAAAGTTCATCCATCCCTGAACAATAGCCCCACATAGTATAAAGGAGCTAAATAAATAGCTGAATGTATATAAGTGAAATCTAATTTGGCTGCTATAAACAAATACTTTACCACAATGGGTTAATAGAATCACACATATTACCATATATACTCGTGTATAAGCCGACCTGTGTATAAGCCGACCCCCCTAATTTTGCCACAAAAAACTGGGAAAACTTATTGACTCGTGTATAAGCCGGGTGTATAAACTGCCCTCCTGCTCTGTGCTGCCCCCGTCCTGCTCCTTGCTCCCCCATCCAGCTCTGTGCTCCCCTATTCTCCTCTGTACTCCCCCCCCCTGCTCCGTCCTCCGCTGTGCTCCCTGATTCCTTCTCCGTCCTCCTGTGCCCCCCTGTCCTGCTCCATGCTTCCCCGTCCTCCGTTCTCCTCCCCGTCCTCCTCCATGCTTCCCCCATCCACCGTTCTCCCCCTTGTCCTGCTCCATGCCTACCCCGTCCTCCGTTCTCCTCCCGTCCTCCTCCATGCTTTCCCGTCCTCCTCCATGCTTCCCCCATCCACCGTTCCCCCCCCTGTCCTGCTCCATGCCTCCCCGTCCTCCGTTCTCCTCCCCGTCCTTCTCCATGCTTCCCCCGTCCTGCTCCATGCTTCCCCCGTCCACCGTTCTCCTCCCCGTCCTGCTCGTGCTCCTTGTCCTCTCCTCCATCATACTCACCCCTCCCCGTGCCATCGCTGAACTTGCCTGCAATCCTGCAGCTCTCCCGGCTTCCTTCAGCTCTCCAGCGCTGAGCGGTGATGTAATACCGATCATTAAGGCCATGAATATGGAGGCGACGACCATGGGAGTGGCGTCGCGTCCATATTACATGACTTTAATGAGTGGGTATTACATCACCGCTCAGCGCTGGAGAGCTGAAGGAAGCCGGGGAGAGCTGCAGGATTGCAGGCAAGTTCAGCGATGGCACGGGGAGGGGTGAGTATGATCCCAGCCACCGGCTCCTGCCGCGGCACCCCCTACCCCGCTGGTTTCTGCCCTATGACTCGTGTATAAGCCGAGGGGCATTTTCAGCACGAAAAAAGGTGCTGAAAATCTCGGCTTATACACGAGTATATACGGTATATGCAATCACAGCGATTAACAAAAGCTTCATGTAATTTGCAAACAGCTGAACGTGTATAAGTGAATTCTAATTTGGCTGCTACAAACAGATATTTTACCACAATGGGTTAATAGAATCACATATATTGTATGCAATCACGGCAAATAACAAGAGCTCCATGCAATCTGCAAACAGTCAGCCTTGTTACAAAAATGTATCGCTGATTATGATGATATATCATAAAATGCTACATACTGAATACAAACAGCCTATATAAATGCCAATCAACATACCAGTGGTGATGGAGTGGAAATCCCCAGATGTCCCTCTGCCCCGACGCGCGTTTCGCACTGCTTCTTCTGGAGGCGTGAGGGACAGTCTCACAGTAAACCCCCGACTGAATCATCTCCTCTCCTGGCTGACAGGAGAGGAAGTGGTTAGTATAATTGATTGCTTCCCACTTTCACTTCAGGTCAGCCAGGGACACCGCACTGCATCAGAGATGTCAGAGGGAATCCCGGCTGACCTGAAGTGAACTGATTAACAAAAATAGGGGATCCTCTCGAAAAAAAATGGCATGGGGTCCCCCCTATTTTTGTTAACCAGCCAGATGAAGCAGACTGCTGAGGCCTGGTTTTTCAGGCTGGTAAGGATCCAATATCCATGAACTTTGCAAGCCTGATAATACCAGGCCACAGCAGTCTGCTTAGCTTGGCTGGTTAACAAAAATAGGGGATCCCCTTGAAAAAAAAATGGCATGGGGGTCCCCCTATTTTTGTTAACCAGCCAAGTAAAAAGCAGACTGCTGCGGCCTGGTATTAAAAGACTGTCAAGGCCCATTGATTTTGGTCCTCAACAGCCTAAAAATACCAGGCTGCAGCAGCCCCACAAATGGCGCATCCAAAGATACTCCAATTGTGGCACTTTACCCGGCTCTTCCCACTTGCCCTGTAGCGGTGACAAGCGGGGTAATAAGGGGTTAATGTCACCTTTGATTGATCGGTGACAATAAGCCCGGTTAATAATGGAGAGGCATCAATAAGACACCGATCCATTATTAATCATAGTTTGTAAATTTTTAAAAAAATACACAGCCAGAAAAAAGTATTTTAATGAAATAAAACACCACACAGTTTTCATTATTTTTATTTCACGCTCATCCTTCGACGCCATCGTTCTCCTGTAAAAAAACAAAAATAACAAACCAACACAAATACTCCCTGTCCGACGCAGTCCAAAATAAAGAGTGTCCCACGACAAGTCCAGCTCTGCTACATCTGCATGCCAGGCTGAGCCTGACATCCAATAGAGCAGAGCTGCTTACCATAGCTGCTTCCTCGGCGGTAACGTCATCTGGACTGGTTTACGGCCAGCTGTCGTGAGAGTACAGCTGACCGAGATTACCCAGTTCCCGGCAGCCCGTGCAGTTATCGCGAGATGCTGCACGTGACCGCCAGGGAGAGGGTAATGGCGGCCATCAAGGAGTCCAGGACGTGACCGCCGGGGACCTTCTGCCAGGTAAGTGCTGACTCTGCTGAGTCCTGACTCCTGACAGACCCGACCGACACTGACATTGACAGTTTCGGGAAGTTCCATAGACTTTGTCGGAAAACTCCGATTCCGGTATCCGATATGACAAAAATATCGGAACTCAGAATCGGAATTCCGTTACAGCAAATATCAGCCGATACCGATATTTGCAGTATCGGAATGCTCAACACTAGTGACGAGGCATCTAGGATCACCGTAGGTACAGTACAGACCAAAAGTTTGGGCACACCTTCTCATTCAATGATTTTTCTGTATTTTCATGACTATAAAAATTGTAGAATCACACTGAAGGCATCAAAACTATGAATTAACCATGTGGAATTATACATTACACTTTACAAAAAAGTGTGAAACAACTGAAAATATGTCTTATATTCTAGGTTCTTCAAAGTAGCCACCTTTTGCTTTGATTACTGCTTTGCACTCAGAAAAGGTGAACGGATGGATTCTACATGCCTGGTTCCCACCTTGAAGCATGGAGGAGGTTGTGTGATGGTGTGGGGGTGCTTTGCTGGTGACACTGTTTGGGATTTATTCAAAATTGAAGGTATAGTGAAGCAGCATGGTTACCATAGCATCTTGCAGCAGCATGCTATTCCATCCGGTTTGCGTTTAGTTGGACCATCATTTATTTTTCAACAGGACAATTACCCCAAACACACCTCCAGACTGTGTAAGGGCTATTTGACCAAGAAGGAGAATGTTGGGGTGCTACGCCAGATGACCTGGCCTCCACAGTCACCAGACCTGAACCCAATCGAGATGGTTTGGGTGGAGCTAGACTGCTCACTGCTTCAATTTTGAATAAATCCCTAACAGTGTCACCAGCAAAGCACCCCCACACCATCACACCACCTCCTCCATGCTTCACGGTGGGAACTAGGCATGTAGAGTCCATCCGTTCACCTTTTCTGCATGCAAAGCAGTAATCAAAGCAAAAGGTGGCTACTTTGAAGAAACTAGAATATAAGACATATTTTCAGTTGTTTCACACTTTTTTGTAAAGTGTAATGTATAATTCCACATGTGTTAATTCATAGTTTTGATGCCTTCAGTGTGATTCTACAATTTTCATAGTCATGAAAATACAGAAAAATCTTTGAATGAGAAGGTGTGTCCAAACTTTTGGTCTGTACTGTACGCTCCACGGCTACTTCTAGTGTTGCGGTTAGTTTAGGGTCCTGCAGCCCAATAGTTTCCAGCCTCTCTGGTGTATTGCTACTTTGCTATTTTTGCTATTTCTCCTCAGCTACCGAAACATAACATGTGGGTAGAGGAGGACGTTATGGCAAAAAGGGTACTGTATCACAAGAGTCCAGCTGTATACAGTCTAGGGGTCATTGTAAATCTCCGTATATATTTACGGAGTAGCAGACAGACTTTCACAGGCTCAGTATGGATCACACCAGAATATAATAAGAAGAAAAAGTGTTACTGTATCACTAGATACAAGGTAGTATAGTTAAAACATTGAAAATGTCTGTATATATTTCAGGAGGCAGACAATGACGCTCACAGGCTCAGTATAGATTACACAATTATCTGAAAAGATAAAAATGGCTACTGCATCACCAGATACAAGGTAGTATACTGAAAACATTGTAAATCTACCTATATATTTCATGAGGCAGACTGACGCTCAAATGCTCAGTATGGATTACACAAGAATATACAAAGATCAGCAAGAAATAATCACACATGTGGGGCAATGTTCCAGGTGTCAATGATGCACTTAGACAGGTGGGTGGAGGAGGACTTTATGGCACAAAGGGTACTGTATCAGAAGCATACAGTCTGGATACAGTCTAGGGGTCATTGTAAATCTCTGTAAATATTTCCGTGGAACACTCACAGTCAGAGGCACAGTCTGGCTGACACTCAAATATGAAAAGCAGTAAAGTTTACTCTATCAGTAGAGTAGAGCATGATACAGTGTGGGGGGAATTGTTCATCTCCGTATATATTTCCGGAGGAACACCCACAGTCAGAGGCCCAGTCTGGCAAAACCCAAATATAAAAAGCAGGACAGCTTACTCTATCAGTACAGTACAGCTTTATATAGTGTGGGGGGAATTGTTCATCTCCGTATATATTTCCGGAGGAACACCCACAGTCAGAGGCCCAGTCTGGCTAACACCCAAATATGAAAAGCAGGAAAGTTTATTCTATCAGTACAGTACAGCTGTATACAGTGTGGGGGGAATTGTTCATCTCCGTATATATTTCTAGAAAGACACCCACAGTCAGCGGTCCAGTCTGGCTAACACCCAAATGTGAAAAGCAGGAAACTTTACTCTATGAGTAGAGTACAACTGTATACAGTGTGAGGGAATTGTTCATCTCCGTGTATATTTCCGGATGAACACACACAGTCAGAGGCCCAGTCTGGCTAACACCCAAATATGAAAAGCAGGAAAGTTTACTCTATCAGTAAAGTACAGCTGGATACAGTGTGGGGGGAATTGTTCATCTCCATATATATTTCCAGAGAAACACCCACAGTCAGAGGCCCAGTCTGGCTAACACCAAATATGAAAAGCAGGAAAGTTTACTCTATCAGTACAGTACAGCTGTATACAGTGTGGGGGAATTGTTCATCTCCGTATATATTTCCGGAGAGACACCCACAGTCAGAGGCCCAGTCTGGCTAACACCCAATTATGAAAAGCAGGAAACTTTACTCTGTCAGTAGAGTACAGCTTTATACAGTGTGGAGGGAATTGTTCATCTCCATATATATTTCCAGAGGAACACCCACAGTCAGAGGCCCAGTCTGGCTAACACCAAATATGAAAAGCAGGAAAGTTTACTCTATCAGTACAGTACAGCTGTATACAGTGTGGGGGAATTGTTCATCTCCGTATATATTTCCGGAAACACACCCACAGTCAGAGGCCCAGTCTGGCTAACACCCAATTATGAAAAGCAGGAAACTTTACTCTGTCAGTAGAGTACAGCTTTATACAGTGTGGGGGGAATTGTTCATCTCCGTATATATTTACGGAGGAACACACACAGTCAGAGGCCCAGTCTGGCTAACACCCAAGTATGATAAGCAGGACAGTTTACTCTATCAGTACAGTACAGCTGTATACAGTGTGGGGGGAATTGTTCATCTATGTAGATATTTCCGGAGAGACACCCACAGTCAGAGGCCCAGTCTGGCTAACACCCAAATATGAAAAGCAGGAAATTTTACTCTATGAGTAGAGTACAGCTATATACAATGTGGGGGGAATTGTTCATCTCCGTATATATTTCCGGAGGAACACCCACAATCAGAGGCCTAGTCTGGCTAACACCCAAATATGAAAAGCAGGAAATTTACTCTATCAGTACAGTACAGCTGTATACAGTGTGGGGGGAATTGTAAATCTCCGTATATATTTCAGGAGGCAGACACTGACGCTCACAAGCTCAGTGTGGATTACACTAGGATATAAAAAGCAGATTCGCAAGAAGTAATCACACATGTGGGCCAATGATCCTGGAGTCAATGATGCACTGATATAGTGCGCACCTTTTTCAGAAATTCCCAAAAAAGATCAAAACTAAAGGGGTCATCTATCAGGAATCAGTCTGAGAATATGTGGATCTCATCTGGCCTGCATGTACCTAGAATATGTGCCTCCTGCTTTTATGCCCCAGATCAGCAGTGATACTGTGCTCAACAGACGGCTCTATTCCTACCTCAACCACAAACTAAGATATGCAATTATAAATGCCAACAACATGGAGGCTTTTAGAATTCCACTTCCAGCATGCCAGCCAATACCTGCCAAACTTCACCCCTTAGGGGGGCCATGTCTTGAGGATGAACATCCTCATCTTTTACTGGCTCTACTTTTTCCAAACCATACATTCTGGTCTTCATGTCCCAGAAAGGTCCCCAAAATTCAGAGAGAGCAGGATCTGGATATTCCTGATAACATATTCACATCTATATTTGAAGATGTCGAAAGGGAGGAGAATTTGATGGGGGAACAAGGACACCCACCTTTAGGGCAGGAGATACCTTGTATGGGAGAAGTGGGCATTGCACAGCTGATAAATATTATGACTTATCTGTCAAATAACCTGCAGAAAATGACTGACCAAAACAACAATAATTTTCAGTCTATGCCTCCAATTAACCAGCCAAACCCCATTCCAGCAGCATCCCCTGTTTGGCCATCAAGTTCAATGGCACCCACTTTTCAGGATCCTATTATTTTTGGCAATGATCCAGCTGCCATGTTTGATCCTTCGACCTTGTGTGGTCCATCATCCAGTAACCCTTATACTTTCAAAACGCAACGTGGCAATAGGTTTCTAACACAATTCTTAAGGTTTTAGACTAGGTATGTAGAAAACTTTGTTCATGTTTTCCAGAACATTTATGCCTACAGTTTTAAAAATTAAAATTGTATTCTTATCACAGACCTATTAAACATTTCTAAAGATAGTTTTCAGATTTTTCGGTTGGTAAATGTTTGTATTGTTCACAAAGCATATTAAAATATAAATCTCATACTTGTTCACCAGATACAAGGTATATATAGTCTAGTGAAAACATTATAAATCTCCGTATATATTTCAGGAGGCAGACTGACGCTCAAAGGCTCAGTATGGATTACACAAGATAACAATATAAAAAGATCTTAAAGAAATAATCACACATGTGGGCCAATGTTCCAGGTGTCAATGATGCACTTATAGTGGTGGGTGGAGGAGGACTTTATGGTACAAAGGGTACTGTATCTGAAGCGTACAGCTGGATACAGTCTAGGGGTCATTGGAAATCTCCGTATACATTTACGGAGTACCAGACAGACGCTCACAGGCTCAGTCTGGATTACACCACAATTTGATAAGCTGAAAAAGGGTACTGTATCAGCAAATACCATGTAAATATAGTGTAGGGAAAATATTCTAAGTCTCCGTATATATTTCAAGAGGCAGCCACTGACGTTCTCATTGGCAAAGTATGTATTACACAATAATATAAAAAGGGTACTGTTTAGCCAGATACAAGGTATATATAGTATAGTTAAAATATTAAAAATCTCCTTATATAATTCAGGAGGCAGACAATGACGCTGAAAGGCTCAGTATGGATAACACAAGAATATAAAAAATGTGTTGGTGGAGGGGGGGGCAGCACAGATAGGGAGGTTGCAAAAATGCCATATGTTGAGGTGTATCATGGACGTAAAGCAGCTGCAAATGGATTAATTGGAGAAGTCTGAGGAAGAGGAGGCCCAAAAAAGGGGTACTGTATCACCAGATAAAAGGTATATATAGTATAGTCAAAATATTCTAAATCTCAGTATGTATTTCAAGAAGCAGACACTGATGCTCACAACCTCATATTGATTACACCAGAATATTAAAAGTTTACAAAGTATACTGTATCAGAACGTACAGCTGTATACAGCGTTCTTGTCATGTTAAATATCCATATATATTTCCAGAGTCAGACAAAGACTCTCTCAGCTCAGTATGGCTTACACCAAAATATAAAAAGTAGAAAAGGAAAGTCTCCGAAGCGTACAGCTATATATAGCGTTGGGGTAATTTTAAATATCCGTATATATTTCCAAGTCAGACAAAGACTCTCACAGGCTCAGTATGATTACACAAGAATATAAAAATTCACAAAGTGTACTGTATCAAAGCGTACAGCTGTATACAGTGTTGTTTTAATTTTAAATGTTCGCATATATTTCAGTCTCAGTAAGCCAGTTCAGACTTGATGCTACAGGAAACTAGATGGATACAAGTACACACTGATAGTATAGTGATTGCAGAATTTGGGAATTTATAATCACGGTAAAACCTCCAGGTACACTTCTCATAGGCGATGCTAACCCTCAATTACTTTATCTTTGGAGACAGCAAAAACGGTTCTTTGTGAAGAAAGGGTTGCTGTATCGCAGTAGTGTCGATCCCATCAACGTTATTCTTCTCCATCAATTTGTGATGCCAAGGAAAGATGTAGACATGGTCCTCACTGCCTGCCATAATCAGATTAGTCACTTTGGAGTGCAAAAGACAGAAGCCACAGGCCGTAGATGATTCTATTGGATTGGCATGAGAGGAGACATAGAAAATGGTTGCCAGGAATGACACACGTCAGTGACTAGTAAAACTGTGAAAGCTGATCAGAAAGCAACACTGCATCCGATTGTGAGTCGACGTCCATTACAAATGTTAACTAGTCATTGATCATCTGAAGGTAGAGCCCAGCAGGACAGTCAATAGCTACGTCTTAACCAGCATAGATCAGTTAACCAAATTTGTAGTGGCTGTCCCTGTGAAGAATTTAACTGGCCAGACTCCACAGCGGTGGAGCAGGGCGAGGGAAGTATTGCAAGTGGTGGGGCCATGAGCAAGCAGGGGGGGCCCACTCGTGGGCGACGCACTGGCACAGGGCCCTTCATAGTACGCCCATGTGTCTGACGGCGAGTGGGCCCATCCCACCGCCAGAGACACTTTTTTGTACTTTGAGGGACCATGTGCCAGTGCCGTCGCCCCAGAGTGGGACCCCCACCTGGTCAGGGCATTGGCACTTGCCCGGGTGCGCCAGGAGGTGACGGCAGCCCTGGGGGGACAGCCCAAATAGGGTGGTGGCAAAAATGGCATATGCTGAGGTGTAGGCTGGACGTTCAGCAGCTGCAAATGGAGGAATTGGAGAAGTCAGAGGAAGAGGAGGACAAAGCAAGCCATTTGGCTGGCAACCTATGTGTCATCAGGGGAAGGTGGGACAAAATCCTTTGAAACCCATGCATGGTTCATTTTAATAAAGGTGAGATCATCAACATTTTGTGTCGACAGACGGGTCCTTCTTTCTGTCAGGATTGATCCAGCAGCACTGAAGACTCTTCGTGACAGCACACTACAAGCAGGGCAAGCGAGCTCCTGTAAAACATATTGTGCCAATTCAGGCCAGGTGTCCAGTTTACAGGCCCAGTAGTCAAAGGGGAATGACCAGTGAGGGAGAACATCAATAGGGGAGGAAAAGTAATTTGTAACCATATTTGACAACTGCTGTCTCCTGTTATACATTCCTGATTACCAGGCATGTGAGCTGTTCGGGAGAAATCAGTCCACAACATGGTCATGAAACCCCTGTCTCCAACGCCACTTCGGCTGTGTGCACCATGAACATCTCTTCCATGTTGCCCAGTACGGCTCGTGGTAGAACTTGTGAGTCATCAGGCGACGGCGGGATCTGAACCTGGATTCAAGGAGTCTGTGGTCTCCCATTCAGATTCTGCCAAGGCATATTCTGCTCAGCTTCACCATCGATCCCAGCGCCTAGCCAGTACCCGATAGGCACAAACAGTTATTCGGGTCTTTGTTCATAGTAGCCTCAAACCTAGGTTACGGAACAAGGAAAGGCTGTTGCAAGCCTAAGTCCCAAAATGCCTGCACTGAGCATGTCCGTGACATGGTGAGCCATGATTGGTGCTAAGTGTCAGCTGATCCTCTGACCTGGCATCGCCTGATGACGTCATCGGTGATGCGATTAATGAGATGGTGGGCGGAGCTTAGCCCTTAAATAGCTTGTCTGTCTGGGCGCGGTGCTGTCAGATCATACTATGTTAGGCAGTGCTCAAGTGTGACGTACCAGAATCTGGGCTCCACATGCTCTCTAGCTTTGCTCTCTGGGACCTTGCCAGAGTACGCTCGGCTTATTAGCTCAGGTCCTTCAGGCAGGTTCAGCTTATGCCAGGCAGGGAGCCAATGTCACAGTCTTGCTACGAATATAGAGTAGCTATATACCCGGAGCAGACTGTGGGGCGCGTAACCTGTAGCTAACGTTGTGCAGTCTTGCTATGAATATAGGGTAGCTATACACCCTGAGCGGACTGCGGGGCTCGTAACCTGGGCATCGCCTGCCAAGCTAAACAGAGAGTGGCTCAGTCTGGTATCACGCCGACTGGTAGCACGTACGCCTGGCGTTAGTCACACGCACTTCCAAGCCGCTGGCACGTAGCCTCTGTGCAGTCAACAGGGCTACGTCCACACCAGCTTGCAGCACATAGTGCAAATCTAATATCTGGCTAGTGGCTTCTGTGCCATTAACAGGACTACATCTTAGCCAGTCCTCAGCACTTCTTCCGTGAAGTTAACGGAGAAAGTTCAAATGCTATTTCTTGCTTAATGTGAAGTTCACAGGCAAGATCTTTAAATTTTAGTTGTCAGTTATTACCCTCCTAACTAAAGGGTGTTTGGCAGCAGTGAACAAAAACTGCATCGCGGACCCCGTGTTCGGTTGCAATCCATTATACCATAAAGTTGTTGCAACCGAGCGCATAACAGTATCTGACCGCCAGGGTCTAGCCGATATTGGCTGACAACCAGCAGCAGCGCTATGTTCAGCAACTAGAGGCCAGACTTAGGTCTCTGGAGCAGGCCGCTCCAGTTGCTGATCTCACTGCAGTAGCAACTCAGGCGGCCACACAAGCAGCAAATCTCGTAAGCTCTGCTGCTGTGAAAGCTGCGGTAGCTGCTAAAGTGTCATTACCGCATTTTGCTCTGCCGGAAAAATTTTCTGGTAACAGTAAATCCTGCAGAGGGTTTATTAACCAATCCTCCTTTCAGCTAGAAATGATGGAGGCATGGTTCCCCTCCGAAAGGGCTAAAGTGGGTTTCGTTATACTACAACCCTTGGCAAAAATTATGGAATCACCGGCCTTGGAGGATGTTCATTCAGTTGTTTTATTTTGTTGAAAAAAACAGACATGGCACAATACTAAAATCATTTCAAATGGCAACTTTCTGGCTTTAAGAAACACTAAAAGAAATCATGAACAGATAATGTGGAAGTCAGTAATGTTTTTTTTTTAACCAAGCTTAGGGCAAAAATTATGGAATCACTGAATTCTGAGGGAAAAAATTATGGAATCATGAAAAACAAACAAACAAAAAAACACTCCAACACATCACTAGCATTTTGTTGCACCGCCTCTGGCTTTTACAACAGCTTGCAGTCTCTGAGGCATGGACTTAATGAGTGTCAAACAGTACTCTTCAAGCTGGCTCCAACTTTCTCTGATTGCTGTTGCCAGATCAGCTTTGCAGGTTGGAGCCTTGTCTTGGACCATTTTATTCAACTTCCATCAAAGATTTTCAATTGGATTGAGATCCGGACTATTTGCAGGCCATGACATTGACATTATGTGTCTTTTTTCAAGAAATGTTTTCACAATTTTTGCTCTATGGCAAGATGCATGATCATCTTGAAAAATGATTTCATCATCCCCAAACATCCTTTCAATTGATGGGATAAGAAAAGTGTCCAAAATATCAACATAAACTTGATACAGGAAAGATGTGTATCTTAGTACTGTGTTAGCCAGTAGACAGAAAAATATTTAGAATTGTCCTTAGTGGTTGATACCTTTTAATGGCTAACTGAAAAGATGGTAACAAATTGCAAGCTTTTGAGACTACTCAGGTCTCTTCATCAGGCAAAGACTAATACAAAATCTGAAGAATCACATATTTATACACAACACAGCACAGAAACATAAACTTGTGCATTTATTGAAGATGTAATGGCAGCCATCTCCCCAGTGCCTTTACCTGACATGCAGTCCCATATTATCAATGACTGTGGAAATTTGCATGTTCTCTTCAGGCAGTCATCTTTATAAATCTCATTGGAACGGCACCAAACAAACGTTCCAGCATCATCACCTTGCCCAATCCAGATTCACTATTCATCACTGAATATGACTTTCATCCAGTCATCCACAGTCCACGATTGCTTTTCCTTAGCCCATTGTAACCTTGTTTTTTTCTGTTTAGGTGTTAATAATGGCTTTTGTTTAGCTTTTCTGTATGTAAATCCCATTTCCTTTAGGCGGTTTCTTATAGTTCGGTCACAGACTCCAGTTTCCACCCATTCGTTCCTCATTTGTTTTGTTGTGCATTTCCTGTTTTGGAGACATATTGCTTTAAGTTTCCAGTCTTGACGCTTTGATGTCTTCCTTGGTTTACCAGTATGTTTGCCTTTAACAACCTTCCAATGTTGTTTGTATTTGGTCCAGATTTTAGACACAGCTGACTGTGAACAATCAACATCTTTTGCAACATTGCATGATGATTTACCCTCTTTTAAGAGTTTGATAATCCTCTCCTTTGTTTCGATTGACATCTTTCGTGTTGGAGCCATGATTCATGTCAGTCCACTTGGTGCAACAGCTCTCCAAGGTGTGATCACTCCTTTTTAGATGCAGATTAACGAGCAGATCTAATTTGATGCAGGTGTTAGTTTTGGGAATGAAAATTTACAGGGTGATTCCATAATTTTTTCCCTCAGAATTGAGTGATTCCATAATTTTTGCCCTATGCTTGGTTATAAAAATAACTATTACTGACTACCACATTATTTGTTCTTGATTTCTTTTAGTGTTTCTTAAAGCCAAAAAGTTGCTATTTGAAATGACTTCAGTAGTGTGCCATGTCTGCAATGTTTTTTTTCAACAAAATAAAACAACTGAATGAACATCCTCCAAGGTCGGTGATTCCATAATTTTTGCCAGGGGTTGTATTACTTACCCGCAAGGCCTTGGAGTGGGTTACTCCTCTGTGGGAACGAGTGACCTGGTAGTGGCCAATGTGGGTCTCTTTCTCAGAATCCTAAAAAGTGTGTTCCTCGGTCCTCAGGTCACACATGATACAGCTCTTAACCCCTTAACGACCAAGCCATTTTGTAGGTTAAAGACCAGGCCAATTTTTACATTTCTGTCCACTGTCTCTTTATGAGGTTATAACTCTGGAACGCTTCTATGGATCTTGGCGATTCTGAAATTGTTTTCTCGTGACAAATTGTACTTCATGATAGTGGTAAAATTTCTTCAATATAACGTGCGTTTATTTATGAAAAAAACGGAAATATGGCAAAATTTTGAAAATTTTGCAATTTTCAAACTTTTAATTTTTATGCCATTAAATCAGAGAGATATGTCACAAAATTAGTTAATAAATAACATTTCCCACATGTCTACTTTACATCAGCACAATTTTAGAACAAAATTTTTTTTTGTTAGGAAGTTATAAGTGTTAAAAGTTGACCAGCAATTTCTCATTTTTCCAACAAAATTTACAAAACCATTTTTTTTAGGGGCCACCTCACATTTGAAGTGAATTTGAGGTGTCAATATGACAGAAAATACCCAAAAGTGACACCATTCTAAAAACTGCACCCCTCAACGTGTTCAAAGCCACATTCAATAAGTTTATTAACCCTTTAGGTACTTCACAAGAATTGAAGCAATGTGGAAGGAAAAAATGAACATTTAACTTTTTTTCCCAAAATTTTTCTTTCGACACAATTTTTTAAAATTTTGTCAAGGGTATCAGGAGAAAATGAACCACAATATTTGTTGTACAATTTCTCCAGAGTACACCGATACCCCATGTGTGGGGGTAAACCACTATTTGGGCGCATGGCAGAGCTCGGAAGGGAAGCAGCGCCATTTGACTTTTTTGGCTGGAATTGAGATTGGACGCCATGTCGCATTTGGAGAGTCCCTGTGTGCCTAAACAGTGGAAACTCCCCACAAGTGACCCCATTTTGGAAACTAGACCCCCAAGGAACTTATCTAAATGTGTTGTGAGAGCTTTTAACCCCCAAGGGCTTCACAGAAGGTTATAACGTAGAGCCGTAAAATTAAAAAATCATATTTTTTCCACAAAAATGATCTTTTCATCCCAATTTTTATTTTCCAAAGGATAAAAGAACCCCAAAAGTTATTGTGCAATTAGTCCTGAGTACGCTGATACCCCATATGTGGGGGTAAACCACTATTTGGGCTCATGGCAGAGCTCGGAAGGGAAGCAGCGCCATTTGACTTTTTTGGCTGGAATTGAGATTGGACGCCATGTCGTATTTGGAAGTCCCTGTGTGCCTAAACAGTGGAAACCCCCACAAGTGACCCATTTTGAAACTAGACCCCCAAGGAACTTATCTAGATGTGTGGTGAGAGCTTTGAACCCCCAAGGGCTTCACAGAAGGTTATAACGTAGAGCAGTAAAATTAAAAAATCATATCTTTTCCACAAAAATGATCTTTCCACCCCAATTGTTATTTTCCAAAGGGTAACAGGACCCCAAAAGTTATTGTGCAATTTTTCCTGAGTACGCTGATACCCCATATGTGGGGGTAAACCACTATTTTGACGCATGGCAGAGCTCGAAAGGGAAGGAGCGCCTTTTTCAAATGCAGACTTTGATGAAATGGTCTGCGGGTGTCATGTCACGTTTGGAGAGCCCCTGATGTGCCTAAACAGTAGAAACCCCCCACAAGTGACTCCATTTTGGAAACTAGACCCCCCAAGGAACTTATCTAGATGTGTGGTCAGCACTTTGAACCCCCAAGTGCTTCACAGAAGTTTATAACGTAGAGCCGTGAAAATAAAAAAATCATATTTTTTTCCACAAAAATGACCTTTTTGCCCCCAAATTTTATTTTTCTAAGGGTAACAGGAGAAATAGGACCCCAAAAGCTATTGTGCATTTTGTCCTGAGTACGCTGATACCCCATATGTGGGGGGAACCATTGTGATCGCCTTACTGCGATCTTTGGGAGGCACAATGAACAAATCCACAAAAGGTGAAGAATTGTTTTTCTTTTTTACGTCGTTCCTCGTGCGATATTAGTGATTAGGACTTTATTCCTCGGGTCGGTGCGATTACAGCGATACCAGATTTAACCCTTTTTTCATGTTTAGCTTCTGTCACACACTAAAAGATGCTTTTTTTTTGGAATAATTTTTGTAAGAAATTTTTGCATCGCCGTATTTTGAGAGCTATAATTTTTCCATATTTCGGCCGACAGAGTTATCTGTGGGCTTATTTTTTGCGGGACGAGCTGAAGTATTTATTGGTACCATATTCGGGCACATAACGTTTTCTAATCGCTTCCTATTCCGATTTTTGTGGAAGCAGAATGAACAAAAACCAGCAATTCAGGAATTGTTTTTTTTTTTTTTTCCTCCATTCCGTGTGTGGTAAAATTGATAAAGAGCTTTATTCTTCGGGTCACTACGATTACAGCGATACCTCATTTATATATTTTTTTTATGTTTTGGCATTTTTTACACAATAAAAAATTTTATAGAAAAAATAATTATTTTTGCATCAGTTTATTCCGTGAGCTATAACTTTTTTATTTTTTCGCTGATGATGCTGTATAGCGGCTTGTTTTTTGCGGGACAAGATGACGTTTTCAGTGGTACCATGATTATTTAGATCTGACTTTTTGATCGCGTGTTATTGCACTTTTTCCAAGCGGTATGATGATACCGCTTGGAAAAAGTATAATTTACTACTTTTTTGTGTTTTTTTTATGGCTTTCACTGAAGGGGTTAACTAGGTATACGCTTTTATAGATGGGATTTTTACGGACGTGGCGATACCAAACATGTGTATTTTTTTTGTTTTTTATTTTTTTATTACATAAAAATGTGTATTTTTTAGGGGATTTTTTTAAATTATTTTTTAATATTTTTTTTACAATTTTTTTAAAAAAATGATTTTTTTTAACTTGTCCCTTTATGGGACTTTCACTTTTTTTACTTTTTATTGCAGTTACAATACATTGCAATGCTCCAGCATTGCAATGCATTGTACCTATGGGGAAAGCTGCTGTGAGCATGATCACAGCAGCTTTCCGTAGATAGATGACCCGGAGGTTGTCATGACAACCCCCGGGTCATCAAGGCAGAGATCGGGCCCTGCAAATACATTGCAGGGCGCCGATCAGAGGCAGAGGGAGCTCCCGACCCTCTACCTCCCCCCCTGAGCTCTGCGATCTCGCACGATCGCAGCAGTCAGGGGTTAACAGCAAGGGGTGGTGGGGGCTCCGCTACTGGCTGTCAGTGCAGGAAGCCTGGCCACTGCAGCGCCGGCTCCTTCACTGATCGCACTGGAGAAGCTGAAATTTCAGCTTCTCCTGCGCGATCGCTGCTGTGTTTGGTCAGTCATATTAACTGACCAAGCACAGCGCTGTAGGTGCGGGGACTGACGGCAAAGGTCCCCGCACCGCTTGCCGTGCCTGTCAGCTGTCTGTGACAGCTGTCGGCACTGATCTACCACTGCGTGTTTACACGCAGTGGTAGATCAAAGGCATGACGTGCACAGTCCGTCCTGGTGCCGGAACTGACACCCGGCCATGACGGACTGTGCAACGTCATTGGACATTAAGGGGTTAAGCTGCCCACATTAGTGCAGGGCTCCACCACTGCTAGTCATTATGCAGTCCAGTTCAGGACATTAGCGGCAGAACTGGATTGGTCTGAACCGTCACTAATACCGGTGTTCTGGAAGGGTTTGGCTGGGCATATAAAAGATGCTCAAGCCACCAGGGAGATTCCAACCTCCCTGGAAGAGTTAATGACCCTCGCCAACCATATTGACTTACGTCATGCAGAAAGCAAGTTGGAGCTGAAGGTCTCTAAACCTCGGTTTCCGTTGGCACCGTCATTTTCCAAATTGACTTCCGAATCCATGGTTCCAGACACAGAACCAGAGCCAATGGACATTTCTCAGACCTGGAAATGGTCTCCTCATTCCCGTCCTACGCATCTCTTGGTGTACCCAATAAAAAGGGTTCCAAGCGGGCGGGGGAACGGGAGTATCTAACCACCATCGGAGGAGGTGTGTTAGACTCAGGGACTTCTTCCTCCAGACTTGCCTATAACGTGACGTTGCTCTTCGGAACAACCACGGTTGATGCCAAGGCTGTGGTGGATTCTGGGGCTGATGACAATTTTTTGTCATCAACCTTTGCCCAGAAGCACGCCGTTCCTATGGAACTACTGTCCAGACCCATAAACATCAGGGTAGTTAATGGTTCCATGTTAGACACCCAAATCACCCACCGGTCTATCCCACTCACCATGTCATTTCCTCAGGGTCACCGGGAGGATATCTCGTTTCTTATCCTTCCTGGAGGATTGGATGAGGTGCTATTGGGTCTTCCGTGGTTACGTTCTCACAACCCACATATAAACTGGAACACGGGACAGTTTATTCATGGGGTGAGAGATGTACTACCCAGTGTATGGTGGCATCAACTCGGAAGGTGGTTTTAGAGCCGCCGGCCGGTTTAGAGGCACTTCCAGAGCAATATTGGAGCTATGCAGATGTATTCTCGAAAAAGACTGCAGAGACCTTGCCTGCCCACCGACCGTATGATTGCGCCATAGATCTGATCCCCGGATCAGAGCCTCCTCGCCGTAGGGTTTATCCCCTGTCTGTCCCTGAGACCCAGGCTACAGTATGTCCGATTACATCAGGAGAACCTAGCTCAGGGGTTTATCAGGAAATCGGTCTCTCCTGCTGGAGCGGGGTTCTTCTTCTTTCAGAAGAAAGGAGGCGACCTATGTACGTAGATTGATTACAGGGTATTAAAAGCAATCACCATGATCTCTGAATTGTCGACAGGCTGCGAGGGGCTAAAATTTTCACTGAATGAAACCTGTGTGGGGCCTATAACCTCATACGAATCCGTGAGGGCGACGAGTGGAAGACGGCCTTTAATACTCGTGATGGCCACTACCAGTACCTCGTCATGCCCTTCGGTTTATGCAATGCCCCTGCCATCTTTCAGGATTTTGTAAATTATATCTTTCGAGATCTGCTCCTGTCCTCCGTGGTAGTATATCTTGACGATATCCTGATCTTTTCCCCGGACCTCTTCACACACAGAGAGGATGTGCGCAGAGTTTTTGAGCGTTTGCGCGCAAATTCTCTGTATTGCAAGCTGGAGAAATGCCAGTTCGAACAGGAGTCTTTACCATTCTTGGGGTACATTGTATCCAGTAAGTGCTTGGCCATGGATCCCCAAAAATTGGTAGCCATACAGAATTGGCAGGAGCCCCATTCTCTAAAGGTGCTGCTGCGCTTCATGGGGTTCATCAATTATTATCGGCAATTTATACCACAATTTTCTACACTGGTGGCTCCTTTGGCCGCGCTAACCAAGAAAGGTGCCAACCCCAAAAACAGGTCTAAAGAGACATCTGAGGCTTTCCCTGAGATCAAGTCTTATTTCTCTAAAGCTCCCATCTTACATCGGCGAGATATCAATAAGCCATTCTATTTGGAGGTCGACGCATCATCTGTAGGGGCAGCTGCTGTCCTTTCCCAAAAGAATGGGCAGGGTCGGAGAAGACCATGTTTTTTCTTCTCCAAGACCTTTTCTCCAGTGGAGAGGAATTATACTATTGGGGATAAAGAGTTACAATAAAATTGGCTTTTGTTGAATGGAGGTATCTATTGGAGGGAGCTAAACATCCGTTTGTGGTGTATTCTGACCATAAAAATCTCTCATACCTCCAGACGGCACAGCGTCTCAACCCGAGCAGGCTCGGTGGTCCCTCTTTTTTGCCCGATTCAATTTCACTGTCAAGTTTCTGAAAGGAGAGAAAAATCCTCAGGCGGATGCTTCATCTAGGTCCATGGATACGATAGAGGATGACGATGAGCCCAGAGTTATCGTTCCTCCTGAGAGTATGCGAACAGTGGCACCGGTGACTCTAGACCAGTCTCCACCCGGGAAGACGTTTGTTCCCCTGAACCTACAGAATGAGGTGCTCTTGTGGGCACATGCCTCTAAGGTCAAAGGGCATTTTGGAATCAAACGCACCGCTGAGTTCCTCCAACGCTCGTATTGGTGGCTTCGGTTGTCCCAGGACGTTGAAGAATACGTCCAATCATGCATCTCCTGCGTGAGAAATAAATCCACTCACCAGAGTCCGGCGGGTCTTCTACATCCGATACCCGTGGCGGATAGACCTTGGGAGCTGATTGGGATGGATTTTGTGGTTGAGTTACCGAAGTCCCGAGGTAATATGACCATATGGGTGGTTTTTGACCATTTTTCTAAAATGGTTCACCTGGTACCCCTTCCTAGGGTTCCTTCTCTCCGGGTTCTGGTATCACTATTTATTTGCCACATTTTCCGTCTGCACGGGATGCCCGATAGGATTGTTTGTGATCGAGGTCCTCAGTTCACCTCTCGGTTTTGGAGAGAATTGTGTATCCTGTGTAGTATTGAACTGAAACTCTCTACTGCCTATCACCCGGAGACCAACGGCCTGGTGGAATGCACTAATCAGATGCTTGTGACATACTTGCGTCATTTCGTTTCTGCCAATCACAATAACTGGGCAAATTTGCTTCCTTGGGCAGAATTAGCTTTAAATAATGCAGTGGCGGATTCCACAGGTCAGACTTCTTTCCTGTTGAACGATGGTCAGCACCCACGTGTGCCAGTCCCTATACCAGTTAACTCTGAGGAGCCTGGGGTTAGAGATTGGGCTATGGAGGCGCAGAACGTCTGGGATCAGACACAGGAAGCGTTATTGGCCTCCAAAAATCGGATGATACAGTCGGCTGACACTCATCGTCGTCCAGCCCCCGTTTTCTATCTGGCGACAGGGTCTGGCTCATAGCTCGCAATATTAGTGGTCGCGGGGAATTGGCTAAATTCGCCCCCCCCAGTTAATTGGTCCTTTTACAGTTCTGGCCAAAGTAAATCCCGTGGTGTATCGTCCACAATTGCCTCGGCACTTGAGGATACATGACACATTCCATGTGTTACTCCTGAAAACCGTTCGCCTGATGAAATTCTCGGAAACTCAGCACGCCTCTGACACTAGGGGGGGAGGATTTCGAGGTAGAGGCGATTGTGGGGTCTAAGGTGTTGCGTGGAAATTTTTTTTATTTGGTACACTGGAGGGATTGCAGTTCTGAGGATCGCACTTTGGAGCCCATAGACCATATTCATGCTCCACTACTCATTGAGGAATATGAGCGTAAAGTGGAGGGGGATAATGTTAGGCATCAGGCGACTGCGGGATCTGAACCTGGATCCAAGGAGTCTGTGGTCTCCCATCCAGATCCAGCCAAGGCAGATACTGCTCAGCTTCGCAGTTGATCCCAGTGTGATGAACGAGCACACGGACCGCCACACGGTAGCCCGAGATAACACGGCTTGTGATCCCTCCGTTGCCACAAATGTGACGAAAACGCAGCACACACACGACGGCTGCTGCCGTCCAACTCAATGTGTCAGGAATAATCTGCAGGGATTTATAATTATCCCACTTCCACTTAGGAACTTGCAGCTCTCTGGCACCCCCTTACCCTCAGGTCAGTCAGGGAACTGCACCTAGGATAATTAGTCGCCAGAACGGGCCGCTTGGATGTGTGCTGGCTATGGGGAACGCTGGGAGTGAGGGAATTATAATTACTCCGGGCTTCAGCCAGGCAATACACTTATAAAAACCCGCTCCGTCACTGCCAACGCCACCCCACAGTTCAACACTTTACACCCCTTCTTTTTAGCTGCCACGAGCTACGATTTACTTAATGAACAATTTATCAAGAGGGTCCGTAGCAACCCCAAATCAGTAGCGTAGTACTTCAGGCACGTGCTAATTCGCTTATAGAGCAGGAGAAACAAACTAATAATTTTATAGGTTTATTCCTAAAGATGCAGGCAGTGTTTATACAATATAAAAAGATGTAACAAGCTGAGACAATACAATTATGTACAATACAGTTAAAACTAAAACAGGATTAAAGGTGAAAAACTTACATGATACTTAGTAGTTACAGGCAAGACAGGCTGGGGGAGGAGCCACATGTCATAGTTTATTTGCAGATCTTTAGTCACGTCATCACAACCTGGAATGATGAGGGGGGCTAGCTGCAAGACTTATACATGTGGGCTGGTGACCTCACAAAAGGGGATGGTTTTCTGGCCACCTCCCAGGGCTAGAAGTTATAGTTTGAAGCTCTGGAAAGTCATAAGGACCATAACTCAGCGAGGGACTCTAGCAGAATAATGGCAGACCTACGGGAACGACGCCTGATGGACGCACGATTCAAAACCGTAGCTTTAGTGTCTCTAACGTAAGCTCACACCGTGTTATGGACAGATGATTAGATTTCCCTTGTATAGGATAAGCGAAGAGAAAGTTGAAGCTTGAAGACAAAGGAATTCCTGAGGTGGGGGCTAAAGGGATAGAGTGAGCTGTTCGTTCAAACAGTGAATTGCAGTGAGCTGCAGGCACAAGGGGGGATGAGGGGGGTGCTTTGCTCTGTGCTGGCAAAACGATGGGGGTCGTAGTTCTTTGTGGAAAGTTCTAGAACAGCACAAGGAATGGAGCTTCCAGTATCATCACACCTCCCCGTCTTAGAGTGAGCTAAGGAGGCATGACCTGTCGGTAATCCGCCATGCGCACCTCAGCGGGTTCGCCACGCCGTGACAACCCATCAGCATTCCCATGATCGCTGCCTTTCTTGTGTTGTATGGCAAAATCATAAGCTGTAAGGCAAGGCTCCAGCGTAGCAACCTACCATTGGTTCCGGACACTGTGTGCAGCCAGCTCAGAGGGTTGTGGTCGGTGACCCCCTTTGATGGTGCGCCGTACAGGTAGGCTGCAAACGTTGCAGTGCCCAGACCATGGCCAGGCACTCCTTCTCGATGGTGGAGTATGCCCTTCCCTCGGCAGAATTTTCCGGCTCAGGTACAACACAGGGTGCTCCTGGTTCCCCGAATAAACCCCTGGCTGAGTACAGCACCGAGGCCAAATTCGCTGGCGTCGGTCTGTACCAGGAACGGCCGACTGCTGTCGACGGCTTTAAAACACTGGAGAGCTGCACAGGGCTGTTTTCAAAGCTCCGGAATGCCGCCTCACAGCCATCTGTCCCGTTGACTGTTTGGGTAGACCGCCCTTGGTGAGGTCCATCAAGGGTTTTGCAATGGCGCTATAGTTCGTACGAAGCGCTTATAGTACCCTGCAGTGCCCAGGAAGGATTTCACCCGCTTTTTGGTCCTGGGGGTGGGCCAGGACACGATCAACGTCCACTTTCTCTGGCTCCGGACTCATGGAACCCCCGCCTACCCGGTGCCCCAGGAAGTGGACCTCCTCATGCCCATCTGACATTTTCCCGGCATGATGGTCAGCCCCTGTCTGGTGGATATGCTTGAGCACCTCCTGGAGATGCTGAATGTGTTCCTCCCAGGTGGAGCAGAAGACGGCAATGTCGTCCAGGTATGCCACGGCATACTCCTCCAGTCCTGAAGCAGATAGTTGACCATCCCGCTGAAAAGTAGCAGGGGCATTCTTCATGCCGAAAGGCATGACCGTGGACTCGTACAGTCCAAAAGGGGTGATAAAGGCGGATTTCTCCTGTGCCGCAGGGCTCAGGGGAATCTGCCAGTATCCCCCGGCTTTAAATCCATGATGGATATGTACTTGGCATTCGCCAACCGCTCCAGCAGATCCTCGATGTGTGGCATTGGGTGCGCATTAGAGGTAGTGATGGCGTTGAGCCCCCTGTAGTCCACGCAGAACTGGGTGGTCCGATCCTTTTTAGGCACGAGAATAACAGGTGAGGCCCACGCTCTCTTGGACCGTCGGATCACCCCCAGCTGCAACATCTCCTTTATCTCCTGGCGCATAATTTGCTGCACCTCCTCAGAGATCCGATAAGGTGTCCGCCGTAGTGGGGCGTGATCCCCGGTGTCCACCTTGTGGACTGCCAACTCCGTCCATCCGGTTGGTTGGAGAACACGGCCCGGAAGGTTCCAGTGTGGCCAGCAACTGCAACCGCTGGGAGACGGTTTAGCGAGGCATTTACCTCCATGTCCTCAATGGACCCATCGGCCTTGGCTTCGGCCAGCATGTCCAGGAGGGGGTCTTCCTCCCCGTCCTCGGGCAGGTTGCAGACCGGTAGGACGCAGGCTTCACATTCGTGATGGGCCTTCATCATGTTGACGTGAAAGGCCTGGCGCCTACCCCGAGTGTGGTCAAGCGTGACCACGTAGGTGACTGGGTTGAGCTGTTGGTGCACGACGTACGGGCCTTCCCAGGCTGCCTGAAGCTTATCCTTTGGTACAGGGACCAGCACCCACACCTTTTGACCCACCTGTTTGGTCCGCTCCCGGGCGTTCTGGTCGTACCAGTGCTTCTGGTCAGCCTGAGCGTGCGTCATGTTGTCATGCACCAACTGCGTCAAGGTCTGCATCTTGTCGCGGAAGCGCATGACATAATCCACGATGGACACTTCCGTGGGGTTTAGCTCATCTTCCCAGGATTCTCTTATCAACCCAAGGGGTTTCCCCCCGGGCTCGCCTGCCGTACAGGAGCTCGAAGGGGAGAACCCCGTCGAGTCCAGCGGACTTCTCTGTAGGCAAATAGCAGGGGGGTGGGAGCTACCGCTCCCAATCACGTCCCTGGGTCTCAACCAGCATGCGGAGCATCTGTTTGAGGGTACCGTTAAAGCGCTCACACAAACCATTGGTCTGTGGGTGATACGCACTCGAATACATAGCGTCACCTGCATTTTCCTGCAGAGAGCCTCCATTAAGCGAGACATAAATTGGGTCCCTCCATCGGTAAGCATCTCCCTGGGGAAATCCTACCGTGAAAAGATGGTCACCAGTGCATCCGCCACTTTATCTGCCTTAGCTGAGGACAGAGCTACTGCCTCCAGGTACCGGGTAGCGTAGTCTACCACAGTAAAATGTATCGTTTTCCAGAGCTGCTGGGGACGGCCAGCGGGCCCACAATGTCCACCGCGATCCTCTGGAAAGGCTCCTCTATCCCTTTGGCAACGGGATCAGGGGAGCCTTAAGAGCAGGCCCCGACTTCCCCACTCTTTGACAGGTGTACAGGAGCTGCAGTAGTTAGTCACATCTGTCCCCATCTTGGGCCAATTAGAAGTGTTGAGACAGCTGGGCCTTATTTTGCTGTTCCCCAAGTGTCCAGCGAGTGGAATCTCATGGGCAATGCGCAACAACTCACCTCGGAACTGGTTTCGGGACGACCAGCTGTTTTTCCCTCAAACCACTCCTTTTGGGAATCTCCGGGTATGACTCCCGGTACAACCTTCCTCGTTCCCAGAACACCCTCTCCTTATCAATCACGGAGGTGGGCGTCTCGACGAGGTACCTCAAGTTCTCCAGGCTCGGCATCTGAGTGCAGAGCGGCCTGTAACTCCTGGCTGGAGGCAGCCAGAAGTTTACGTCAGGTTCCTTCCTCACTGGGACCCTCTGGGACCAGCTCTGGTCCCCCTCTGGTTCAGTCTTCCTGTAGCGGAGGAGGGTCCAGATGGCAGGGCGCTACCTGCGACCCCGGGTCTCTGACTGCGGTGACAGCGCTCCCTATGCGTCGCCCGGGGATTCCTACAGACCAATTCAGCCTGCGCTGCTATGGCTCTACCTCCCCATTCCACCCCCAACAATTTCAGGAAAGTGCTATTATGGGCCCAGTTACCTTCCTCAGTGGCACTGGTCAGTTGTTCATGGGGTACCTTTTTCCCAGGGTTCCCATCACCTCCCCTTTTCCCTTGAGCATGTTGCTTGCTCCCCTGTTTGGGTTCCTCAGCCGTCTACTCCACGAGCGACGTGGCGAACGCTCCTGTACCTGTGGGCACATTACCCTTCAGAGAAAGGGTTTAACAGGTTAGATGGCACAGATACTCACTATCAGCATCATTCCTAGGGAAAAAGGTTATCAGTTGCATAATCATTTTCGTTTAAACATTGGCAGGAAAAACACATTCAGTTTCCCATCATCATCAACATCATCATCTGGCTAACGTTAACCTTATTACGAGATTGGGGGTGGTGTGTCAGGGCATAGTAACGCGACCCATTTTTCCCCAGTCAGTCCCCAATAAAAACATCAGGGGCAGGTTTTCGGAAACCCCCCCACTTCCATCCCCCTGCTCCGGCACCCCAGTCAATAAAAACCCGTGCCATCGTAAAGGGGCAGCGGACGCCCCCAACCCCGGGTTTGACAGTTGGGTTTTCCCCCGGAAACAACTCTTCGGGGGCCGCCAGTTGGGTCGGATGAGGGTTCGTTCAGCCCCAGTGCCCCTTGAGGCCTGTAGAAAACGGGCCCCCCACACGGAAAAGGGCTGCACGTTGTCATCAACCCCCCACCACACCACCCACCAAAAAAAACCCGAGGCGTTGGGCCTGGAGACTTGGTGGGGGGTTCTTCTGCCTCTCCGGACAGGTGCCCCTGATGTGTCCAGTCTGTTTACAGGAGAAATCTCCGTTTTATGAGCTCTCGGGGCTTGGGCTTCCCCGGGGAAAAACTGGGGCCCCCCTCAGCCCCCGCTCGGCTTCTCAGGCCCCTCGCTGGCAAATGGCCTCCTGCGGGTTTTTTGCTGGATCAGCTTAGGCCCCCCTCACAGTCGTCTGCAGGGGAGTTCACCCGGGCCCCTGCAGGTAAGGGTCCCAAAAACCCCCCCGGGTTTGGGGAACCCTTTTAGGTGTTGAGCCTCTGCTCAAAAAGCCCCCCCCCGTGTCAGTTTTGGTTTTCCCTTTTGGGGCCCTCAGGACCTGGTTTTAGTTGATTTTTGGGTTTTTGGGCCCCGGGGGTTTTTAAGGGGGGGGAAAAGCTTTTTCCGCAAGAGTTTCCCTTTTTGTGTTTAAAACCCCCTTTCTCCCATTCGCCTTTTTTCCCCAAAAATTTTTAAAAAATTTTGAAAAAGAAAAACAAAAAGGGGGGGGGGGGAAACCCCCAAGTTTCCCCAATTGTTCGGGGGCTAATAAACACTGAGCTTGTTCTCCAAAATTTTTTTTGCGGGTCCCTAAAAAAAAACCCCTGTTTTTTTGTGGGGGGGGAATTTTTCTCAAAAAAGAAAAAATAATGCTCTAAAAACCCACCGTTTTTGCCCAAAAGTTTTTATGAGCACCGGACCGCCACCGGTACCCCCGGGGGTTACGGGCTTGTGATCCCCCCATTGCCAAAAAATGTGAAAGAAAAAGGGGAAAAACCCCCCTCGACGGCTGCTGCCGTAAAAACCCCCAAAGGGGTCAGGTATAATCTGCGGGGTTTTTTAAAATTTTTTCCCCAAATTTTTCCAATTGGGGAAATTTTTCAGGTCTCTGGCCACCCCCTTACCCTCAGGGGGGGGGGGGGGGAAAATGACATTGGTTTAAATTTGTCGCCAAAAGGGGGGCCCCCTTTTTGGGTGTGTGTGGTAGGGGGGACCGGGAAAATGGGGGGAAAATTTTTAAAAATTTCTCCGGGCCCACCCAAAGGGAAAAACCCCTTAAAAAAAACCCCGCCCCCTAAATGCCCAACGCCCCCCCGAGTTCAACATTTTTTCCCCCCCTTTTTTTTGGGGTTCCCCCCCAGCTTCGATTTTTTTTAATTTTAAAAAATTTAAAAAAAAGGGTCCGTTAAGGGAACCCCCAAATCAGTAGTGTAGTATTTTTGGGGACGTGTAATTCGCTTTAGCCCCCGGGAAAAAAAAAAATAAAAAAATTTTTGGGTTTTTTTCTAAAAATCCCCCGGGGGGGGAGTGTTTATACAATAAAAAAAGGGGTGTAACAGCGGGAAAACCCCAAAACAATTATGTACAATACAGTTAAAACAAAAAAAAGGGAAAATTAAAAAATTTAAAAACCCCTTTCATGAAAACTTGGGTTTTGTTCGGGGAAGGGGCCCGGCTGGGGGAGGAGCCACACATTTAGTTTTTTTTTCAGATCTGTTAGTCAAGTCATCACACCCTTTTGGGAAAGACGAGGGGGGGCTAGCTGCAAAAACTTTTTACATTTGGCTTTTTACCTCAAAAAAGGGGGGGTGGTTTTCTGGCCCAAAAACCCCTCAGGGCAAAAAAATTATAGTTTGAAAACTCTGGAAAGTCATAAGGCCCCTTAAATCGCGGGGGACTTAGCAGAATAATGGCAGCCCTATCAGCGATTTTTATTGGGAAAAGGGGCCCGTTAAAAAGAGCCCAAACTGGGTGGGATAGTGCATGGGGGACCCCAAAATTTTTCCTTTTTGGGTTCTGTTGGAGTTAGGGGGGTTTCCCCCGTACCAACGGGAAAAATGCCTGTGGACGCCGATTAAAAAAACCCTAGCTTTAGTGCCCCCTAACTTTAAGGGGGCCCCCCCGTGTTATGGACAGATGATTAGTTTTTTCCCTTTTATGGATAAGCGAAGAGAAATTTTAAGCTTGGGACGGGGGAAATTTCCCAAAATGGGGGCAAAAAAGGGGTAGGTGAGCTTTTTGTTAAACGTAAAATTTCAGTGAGCGGGGAAAGGGACAAGGGGGAAGGGGGGGTGGCTTTGCTCTGTGCGGGAAAAAAAGATGGGGGTCGTAGTTCTATGGGGGGAAAATTCTAAAAAACCCCCAAGGGGAAAGGGGGCCCCTTTCCCGTTAAACAAAACCCCCCCCTCTAGCCAGTACACAAGAGGCACAAATAGTTCTGGGTTTTTTTTTTTAGTAGCCTTAAACCTAGGTTACGGAACAAGGGGAAAGGTGTTTTCAAGTAAGTCCCGAAATGCCTGCACTGAGATGTCCGTGGGGGTGGCTAGCCATGATTTGGGGGTAAGTGTCAGGGTGATTTTCCCCCGACCTGGCTTGCCCCCTTTTTGGGGGCGGGAAGACGTCCCTCGGTGATGCGGGGGGATTTTTATGGTTGGGGGGGGGCGTAGCCCTTAAATAGCTTTTCTGTCTGCGGGGGGGTCAGATCATTTCTATGTTTTGGGAGTGCTCAAGTGTGGTAAAACCGAATCTGGGTCCATGCTCTCTAGCATTGCTCTCCGGGGGCCTTTCCGAGTACGCTGGGTTTTTTTTTCAGGTCCTTTAGGGAGGTTAGCTTATGCCTGGCAGATAGGGCCCCAAAAAAGCCCCGTCTTTTCTTGGGGGAAAAAATGTTTTTATACACCTGGGGCAGCTGTGGGGGGGGTAACCGTAGCTAATGTAGTTCAGTCTTGCTACGAAAAAATTTTGGGGGTATACACCCTTTAGCCGAAAACCCGGGGGGCGCGTAACCTGGGGGGGCGCCTCCAAGTAAGCAGAGGTGGCTCAGTCCGGTTTTTACGCCCCGGGGGGGAGCACGTACGCTGGGTTTGTGGCCCCCCCCCTTTCCCGCCGCTGGCACATGCCTCTGTGCAGTCAACAGGGGGGGAAATCCACACCCGCTTTTCAAAAAAACCTAGTCAAATCTAAATTTTTTGGGGAAGTGGCTTTTTTTGCCATTAAACCAAAAGGGGGGAATTCTATGCCAAATCCTCGCACTTCTCCCGTGAAGGGGTTTAAAAAGGGTAGTGCAAAATTTTTTTTTTCTTTCTTATTGTGAAGTTCACAAGCAAGATTTTATATATTTTTTTTTCAGTTATTTTTTCCTAACAAAGGGTGTTCGGAAGCAAAAAAACAAAAACCCAACATGCGGACCCCCCCCTTTTGGTTGAAAAAATACCAAAAAGTTGTTTTCAAAACCCCCCGGGATTACAGAAAACCCCCCCCCGCTGTGTTTTTTTTGGGGAATTTTTTCTAAAAAAAAATTTACCAGAGGGGTTTTTTTTTTTGTTGACCAATATTTTTTTCGGGGGTTTTTTCCCCCGGCCCTGAAAAATTTTGGGGGTTTGCCTTTATAGCGTGGACCCGGGGAAAAGGGGGGGTGGCCAAAACCCCCAAATTTTTTGGTTTTTTCCCCTTTTTTTATTTTGGGGGTTTCGGGGGCCCCCTTTTTAAAAGGGGGCCCCAAGGCATAATCACCCGTGGGGGGCCAAAATTTTTCCCCCGGGGTCAGTGGGTTTTTTTTTCCAATGGTGGGGGGGAGGGGGCACTTTTTCCCAAAAAACCCCCCTTCCTCCAGTCACGCCCCCAAAAATGGACCTAAAAATTGAAAAACAAAAATTTTCTTTTTCCCCCCGGGAAGCATCCTCCCCCCTAAAAAAATTTTATCCCCCCCCCTCCTCCTTTTCCCCCTTTTCCCCTTTTTCCACCTAGAGGACATTTCCCCCGGGGGAAAACCCGTGGTGAATGCATCAAGGTTTCCCTTTTCCCCCCCCCGCAGAACCCCGACCCCTTTTAAAAAGTGCATAAAGGGGTTTTTAAAAAAGGGAGACGAAAAAATTTGGGGTGCCATGTTTTTGGGGTGGGTCGTCTGCGCTTACCACCCGGGGTGTTTTTCCCCAAAAAACTGAAGGACTTTACAGGGGGCTTTCGTTTTTACCCCCTTTTCACACCCGACAAAAAAAAAGTTCCCCTTTTAATTTTTCCTGCCCGTTTTATCCCCCCATAATGCATAACCATTTTCCCTGATCGCACAGCCTCTAAACCCCTGTCATGGTGGAGTTCCCCCTTTGTTGCAATGTCTATGCATGCGCCCTGATCTAGGGCGAGTTTTTGGGTGTGCGAGCACAGTTTTGAAAAATTTTTGGGGGCAGGTCTTTAAAAAACCCCGGGTTTAAAATTTTTTTAAGAACCCCCGGGGACCCCCAAGTTCAAGTGTGATTTTTGGGTTTTAAAGGGATGTGTCTGATTTTTTTCCGGGGGTTTGGCTGCCAAAAAAATTTTCCCCCTTATCACTGAATTTTTATCCCTTTTTCCGGGGGCCCCCAGATGTATACTGCCCAGCCATGTTCAGTTTCTCGCTTCAAATATTGGGGGGCAAATAAAACCCCCCCGGTGTGTCTGTTGTGCCCAATACATTCATTTTTTTAAAAAAAAACCAGTGACGCTTACCCTAGCTGTTCGATAAATGGGACAAAATTTTTTGTGCAACACAGAAGTTGCGGGGGGGGGGTGGGGGGTGGGGCTGTGCTCTGTTTACGAGCTTTCCCCTTCAGGAAAAAAAGGGGGGGGCGAATGTCTTTTTGGGGCCCAATTTTTTTGCCCATACCGTGGGTAGGCAGCACCCTTTTCCCCCCCTGCTGTCCCCCCTGGGCCCCCCCTCCCCAAAAATTTAAACCCCGTGCCCAGTGATGGGCTCGGTTAAAGGCCCTTTCCTTTCCCCTTTTTGGGCCCCCCCATTTGTTGTGGGTGCACCTTTTCACTCACCCGATTGTCGGCGGGCAGGACAATGCGGTCTTTCCCATGCAAAGGGGGGGGGCCGGGATGGCTTTTCTAGAAAAGAAGTGGGGGGTGGGTAGATCATTGTGTGGGGGGGGCGTTTTTTCAAAAAAACTCTGGAACCCCTGCGGTTTCAACCAAAGGGGAAAAAACATCTCTTTTAAAAAAAATTGTTTGGGGGGCGGTGTTCAAAGCCAGTGAACGCGGTTTTTGGGGTGGTACTTTCTTGGGGGTAAAAAAAGGGGAAAAACTGTTGGGGGGGGCCTTTTGGGGGTTTAGAAAAAGCATTTTTATGGAAAAATTTCGGTGGACCTTGGGCCCCGGGGGGAGAGGGGGGTTTTTTTATGGTGGGGTTTTGGGGATGGCCCCCCATGCATTTTTTTTTTTTTTTGCCCCAAATCATTGTGATTCTCCCGACTGCTTTTGGGCCCCTTTTTAAAGAAAAACAAAAAAATTTTTTTTGGTGGTGTGCCAACCCCGGGGGGGTTTTAGTGGGGGAAAGGGGAAAAAAGGTTGCAGGCTTATTTCAGTTGGAGGGGGGGGCCATGTGCTAACCCCCGGGTTTTTTTACTCCGTCCCCGCTTGCATGTGCATTGTAGTAAAAAGTTAAGCATGGGGGTGGTATTCCAAAAATTTTTTTAAAAAAATTTCCCCTCAGCTAAAAAAACATTTTTGGGGGTTTTTAAAAAAAAACTTTGCCTCTATTGGGTTTTTTTGGGGGAAAAAAAAGCACCCCCCGGGCTCTTTTCCCCCTATTCTATTTTTTAAAATTTTTGGGTTACACGTGTGCTAATTTGCCATTGCCCAAACCGGGCCTTTTTTTTTTTTTAAAAAAACCCCTTTTTTGGGGGGATACGGGGGGCCCCCCCCGATAACCGCTCTGCGATGTCGGGTACGTTTTTTGGGGGGAAACCCCCTCCTCTTTTTAAAAAAAAAGCCAGTGGCAAACCCCTTTTTCCCCCCTTTATGTCAATCAGGTCAACTTTTTTGGGGGGCCATCACCCCCTTTCAATTTCATCTGCCCTTCCCCTTTTTTCACCCCGGGGGGGTGGTTTGAGTATGGGGGCAAGGGGCACCTGAGTTTCATCAGGGGGGGCATTCGGCTCAGGAAAAAATACGGGGCAAGTGTGTGTGGTTAAAAGTACCAAACAAAATGTTAGCGTGGCCCGGCATCAGTGCCCTCCCCTGTCAGTTTTATCGTGGACGGGGAAAAATTTAGGTTTTACTGATAACCAGGCTGGTAGTGAAAAGAGCTCCGGGGGGTAAACTAAAAAGTGGGCCCGCCGAAATTCACTTTTGGTGGGGGTGAAGGCCCCAAAAAGGGAAAAGGGGGTTTGGCCCCGACCAAAAACCCCGCATGCTACTCGTATTTAGCTTTTGAAACCTTAGAAGGGGGGGGGTAGAGCTGGAGGCTTTTTTGGAAATTTTGTAATTTGTAAGGAAATAGTTCAGTCCCCTCCATGATCCCAAAATCCACCCCAAAAAAGGATTTCTTTCCCCCCAGCGTTACAATTTATGAAGAAAAGGGGAAAACCGCCCCGGAAATATTGTAAAAAAATTTATTCTTTTTTTTAAAGGGAAATTTTAAAAAAACAAAAACCCCGCAGGGTTTCTTTTCTGTTCAGCGGGAATAAAAGAAAAGGGGGGCCGCAACAAAAGGTGGGCTGCCCCTGAGTTGATTCTAAGAGACTTGGTGCTCTAAAGCCGCGTCCGATTCAAATGGGCAGTTTAAAGTGTGTTGCGGTTTGTCTTCATTTATTTTCGCCGCTGGTAGTACAGCAGCCTGCTGGTTTTTGTTTTTTAAAATATTTGCCTTAATAAAAGGATGATTTTTACTTTTTTTCCGGAGCTGGATTTTCTTTGTTCATGTTTGGCAATGCCCCCAAAAAAACCTGTATGATGCTCTCGTTTTTAAAAGTGTTTTTTACAGTGGGGGCCCCATAAGTTTTTGAGATGAACAATTTTTATTTTTACAAAAGTTACTGCTTCACTTTTTCTGGGGGCAATTTGCATATACTCCGAATTTTTAAAAAGAGTGATTTTTTAAAAAGAAATTTAAATTGCAAAGTAAATTTTTGGAAAAAAAATGAATTTTCCCCCCCCAAAAACACATTTAAACTTTCATTGAACCCCCTGCCTTTAAAAGGACCACCTAATTTTTTTCCCAGTGATTCCCCCATTAAACGGGTTTGGGGGGTGTTGTGAGGATTTGGGGGAAAAAAAATCTGTCATGATTAAGTAAGAATGAACCACTGGACACTTTAAAGGGGCTTGTGTTTGGGGATCTTTGTTTCTCTTTTTTTAAAAACCATGGTTATCTCTAACGAAACACGTGCAGTCATCATTGCAAATGCAAAAAAGGGGGCCCCAAAACAGGGAAGATTTATGCAGCAAAAAAGGATTGCACCTCAGTAAACAATCTATCGTCTTCAAAACTTAAAGGAGAGAGGTTTTTTTGTTGCAAAAAGGTTCGGGGCCCCCAAAAAGGGAAAAAAAAAGGCCCCCGGGGCCCGTTCTTAAAAGTTTTTCAGTGGGGGTAGGCTCCAGGTGCAGGCTTGCTCAAAAGGCGGCGGCAGGGTGGGATCTGCACGCACTGTGAGGGGGAGACTCTTGGAGAAAGGGCCCGGTCTCAAGGGGGGACGCAAAGAAGCCCTTCTCCCCCGGAAAAAAAAAAACCATGGCAGACTGATTTCTGAAAAAGGGGAAGGCGTGGACTGTGGGACGGGGGGAAAGTTATTTTCTTGATGCACCCCCCTTTTGATTTTTTGGGGGCATGGGGAAACCCCCTCTTCGGAGAAGAAAAAGGGGGCGCTACCACCGTCTTGTTCATCCAACTTTTAAAAGCATCCGAAACCTTCATGTGTGGGGTTTTTTACCCAAAGGGGGTTCGGTCTCTCACTTTTTCCAAAAAAAAAGGGCTTTGAAAAAAAGAAGGGGCCCCAAAAAGCCCCCCAAAAAAAAAATTTCCCCCAAACCCCCCAAGAGCATTTTTGGCGATCAACAATCCCCTTTTTTTTAGCATGAGGGGGGCCCCTTTTGCCAAAAAAACCAAAGGTGATAAAAAAATGGCCAGGAAAAAAACATGGAGTTTTTTGGGTTTCCTGGCCTGGAAACCCCCCCCGATTTAACCCCCAATTGAGAACTTGTGGTCAATATCAAGGCGGGGGAAAAACAAAAACCTAAAAATTCTGACAAATGAAAGCATTGTTGTGCAAGAATGGATGCTATCAGTCAGGATTTGGGCCCGAAGTTGATTGGAGCTTTCCAGGGAGAATTTTCAGAGGTCTGAAGAAGAGGGTCAACACTGCCCAAAAATTGATTTTCTGCATTAACTCATTCAAAATGTAAAAATTTTTCTTTTGTTCTCTATTTTTAATTTTATATTTTGTCTGTGAAAAAAAATCTGTCAAACCAAAAAAAAAACCAGAGGGGGAGCAGTCATTTTTAAAAATAATATTTGTGTCATTTAAAAAAATTTGGGCCCCTGATGTACTCCAAGAAAAGGGGAAATTTCCCCGGCCTTCGGGGCCCTTTCGATGAGGCGGGGTCAAAACCCCCTCCCCTTGGTGCTTTTGGTTTTTTGGACTCCCCCGCAGATGAACCAAACCCCCATTGTAGAAGGTGTCCCCCTTTTCCACGTCCGTGGGCCCCTTTCCCTTCCCCCCCCCATTTTTTGTGTAAAAGTCCCCCAAAAAAACAGAGATATTTGGTACAGTATCAGGGCGTTTCAAATGTTATGGGGAAAAAGGGTTTTAAAAAAACAGCAGATATATGGTACATAGGGTGAGTTTCCGATTTGAAAATTGGAAAAAGCCCGATATTTGTTTTTGGGTTTCCCCTTTTTCCCATTCCATATTTTTTTCATATCGGAAATCGGGGGAAAAACCATAAAACCCCTTTGCCTTGAGAGCTCCCGGGGGCCAATTTGGGGCTGAAGAATTGTGCAACATTGTTTTTAAATCCCCTAAGCTTTTGGGGGAGGTGTCCAAACCCTTTCTAGGCTAGCTAGGGGTGCGTGCGATTGGCTGGCAGGATGGTGTGATAAAAGTAGAAATGCTGTCAAAAATTTTAGTTTGCAGAGCCTCCAGGGCCCAAAAAGAATAGCCCAAAAAAGTTGTAAAGTAGAAAATAAAACTTTTTGAAAAAATTTAAAAATGTTCCAATAATAACATTTAAAAAGAAGATAAAATGGTGTTTTAGCAAGTAAAAAAAGCCTTTTTTAGAAATTTTAGAAGCGACCTAAATCCAAAACCCATCTATTTTACTATGTAGGAAAGTATATGGAAAAAAATGATAATTTTTCCGGGAAAGGGAAAAGGCTCGTGGGGCCACCCAATAAAGTAATAAATTTTCCCCCATATAAGGAGCAGCCTGTAGGGTATTAAAATTTTTAAAATGGGCTCCCCAAAGTGGCAGGGAAAGGGAAAAAATTTTCCCAAAACACCCAAAGGAATTACGTGCGAAAAGTGTTACCTTTTTTAGGGAGTATGTGCTAAATTTTGGACCCCCCCCGCCCACACTTTTCCCCCTTTTTCCCTTCCCCTCGGGGGGAAAAAAAAAAAAAACGTGTTTTGGGGAAAAAGTCCCCTAAATTCAGGCTTTACCCCCTAATAATGGGAAAAAGCACTTTTCTGAAACCAAAATTCTCCCGACTAATATGGCTTTTCTTTAAAAGGTGGTGATTTGGTTTTTTCCCCTTCGCACTGACATTTGTGGCCCATTTAAAATTATATTTTCCATACAGGGGATCTCTTTAGGGTTTTATTTATTTTGATTGGAGGCCACTTTGGCCTTCTTCCTGGTGGGAAATTTTTTATTTTTCCCTTTTTACTTTTTTCTAGAAATATAGATGGCTTGGTTTTTAGGTGGCTTTTTTGTGTCTTTTAAGGAAAGACAAAAAGCAAGGGGATGAAACTGAATGGGGGGGGGCACAAATTATTTATTGAAAAATTTTTTGACAGTTGGGTGATCAATGATTTGGACAGGCTAAAAAGAGGTGGTGAGTTCCCCTTCAAGGGAAAAAAGTCTTCAACAGAGGTGGATGGCTTTCTGTCGGGGATTTTTTTGAGCCCCCTGCTTTAAAGGAGGGGGTTGGCCCAGATGACCAGGAGGCCCCTTCCAATTTTTTCCAAATTTATGTTTCTTGATTTTTATGATTTTTATGAGTTGGTTTTTTTTTTTGGGGTGCGCTTCTTTGTGCTACAGGGTTTTTCACTTGTAAATTTCACCATTCATTTTTTGTTCTAAATGTTATTTTGGAACTTTTTTTAAAATTTTTTAAAAAAGTTTTATATTTTCTATTTTATACTTTTTTGTTTTTCTTTTTTGGGCGGGGGCTCTGAATATCTCAAATTTTGATACTTTTTTGGGTTGCCCTTTCCCCTTTTTTGGAAAAATTTTAAAAAGGGTTTTGTATGGGGGTTTTGGGTTTTTAAATTTAAAAAAAAAAAGCTTGTCTCCCTTTTTTTTAACCCTCCCTCTACTGGGAAAGCAAAAGGGGGGGGGTTTTGCGGGTTGGAGATTTCGAATTAAACCCTTTTAAAAAAAATTGTTTTCAAAAAATTTTGTAGGGGCCCCCTGTGTTTTTTTGAAGCAGCTTTTTCCCCTACTGGCCCCCCCAGTTAAATTTTTTGTGCTGGGGAAGGTTTCCAGTGAGGTGTTAGGTAGAAGGCAGCGCAATTCATTGCAGCTGCTGCGCTCCTCTTGCTGCAAAATTTGTGTGGTGTGTTTCATCCCAAATTCCCAAACCTTTTTTTTTTCACCCTTTAAAAAACCCCTTCCCTTTTTTTTCCAAAAAAATTTTGTTCACCCCCCCGTACACTCTGGTAAATTGTATGGGGGGTTTTTAAGGGGGGGGTTCCCCCCCAAATTTTCCCCCCCCCAAAAAAAATCCCCCCCTTTACCCCCCAATTTTTTTGTTTGGGTGCGCTTTGATTTTTTAGTCACCTCCGCTGGGGGGACCCCCCTGTGTGTTTTTTTTTTGGGGGTGGTCAGTTTTGTACCCCCTACCCCGAAGGACCCTAGTGGGGGCCTTTGTTTATCACGCCCCAAAAAATTTTTTACCAGAAATTTCCCACTCTCAGGGGCCCTATAAGTGTTCCCTTTACCCCACAGATTTTTTGGGGTTTAAAAGGGTTTAAACATATTGGATTTTGGGGGCCCCCAAACAACCTTGGGGGTGGTGCCACCAGCACCTGGCCGCCCGGGGAAAACCTTTTTTTTTTTTTTGGGATAAACAGCAGGTATTTTTTGCGCGTGACATCCGCCCTTTAACGTGTTAAACCAAAAACCCCCAAACACAGGGTTATTTTGGTTGGCCACATGATTCAAATAAAGTTAGCGACACACCTCATACGTGCCATTAGTGTTTTTTATACCGGTTTAAACACCTAATTTTAAAAATTTTCTTTTTTGCCATTTGAACCCATCAATAGAGATAAAAGGGGGGAGTAAGGGGGGGCCCCCCTGGGGGCCCGCGGAAAGAGGGCTTTCGCGCTAGAAATGGTTTTAACCCCGGCAAGCAGCGGGCCCCCAAATCATCGCACTACTTTTCCGGGCCCAGCGTCATTTATGCCAGTTGTTAGGAGCACAGGGGCCATAGGCTGTAAAGAGGATCAGTAGAAACCGGTTTTTTGGTTGGAGGGGAGGAGGCTCCCCTCAATGAGCACAGCATCCTCCCCCCCTCTCCACCCATGGTCAGGCCCCTGAAAAAGCGCACCCATTTTCTTTTCATCGCCCCCTAATTGCCCTACATTCGGGGGGCCGGGAAAACCTTAACCTCTTCTCAGGGAAACTGTTGGTTGGAAAATTTTGGGGCAGCCAGGTAGCATTCCCCCCCGCTGAAGAAAAGGAAAAATGTGCCAAAAAGCGAACTTCTGGTGCGTTGGGAAAAAAAGTGGGGGGGGGCCCCGTGCTACAGGACCAGCCCCCCGTCAGCAGATGTGATAAAAATTCAGCGGGCCCTTTTTTTGGCGATAAAAATGTATTGGAGGGACGAGGTCCTTGCCCCAAACAGGGCCCTGGGGAGGGGCACAAGCAAGTAAGTTTTTGCTCAGAGGAAGGCTTGAAAGTTGTGGGCCCCGTGTGGCCGTCCATGTGGGAGGGGGAAAAAAGGGAAAAAAAAATTGGTTGTTGTCCCTAAATTTTAAGCCCCCCTTGGGAAAGCGGGGGTTTTTTTTAAAAAGGAAAAAAAGGGGGCTCCCCCCCGAGTTTTGGTGCGGGGCCCTTTTTTTCACCAATTTTAGACCCGTACAGTAGTCAAAAGAAAATTTATGGCACAAACGTGCGGGAGGGGAAAAACGTAAAGAAAACCCTTAATCCCAAACCAATTGTTGATGCATGTCAGGAAGGGGCACCCTGTGGAGTGGCAGCTCACCCAATTTGTTCCCCCCTGCGGGTTTTTCCCCACCTTCCATCCTTCGCCAAGCGGCCCCCTCCTCCTCCAGTCGAAAACAGCTGCCCCCGCTTCCCCCCCAGAATGCCGGGTGATCTGCAGGCGTGGTGTCGGCGGCCCCCTGTCTTTTATTTTCGTCGCATCGATCCCAATCGCGGGCACCTCACACCCCAAAATCCAGGTGCGACTTCTGTCACACGGTGTGGGGAGAAAAGGCGCTCATATCAAAAAACCCAACCTCGAGCGGGGGGCATGAATTAGCTTTTCCAAAAAATGCTTGCGGGGAAAAATCCCCCCCTTTCTTTGGTGGCAAGCCGCCTTTTTCGATATGTTGGGGTTTGAAAAACCCACAAACACCGTTTCCAGCCACTTCTACTTCAGCGGCAAGCCGTCCCCGCCCTGAACAGTTTGGTGGAGCGAAAAAATTAAAACTTTTCGCTAAAAAAAGCAGTTATTGCAGGTCCCCCTGCCCCCGGGAGGGGGGCCCTTTAAAGATGGCCAGGGCGTACATTTCCATCACCCCCCAGGGGGTTTTGTAGTTGAGCCGGGGGAAAATAAATTTTGAACTGCAAAGTGCGCGGTCTCCCAAAACCCCGGATTGCGGCCCTTTTCCCCCTAAAAATTGACCCCCCCCTTTAATTCTGTCAGATCGTCGCACCCAGTTTTCCAAAAAAAAAACCCCCATTTCGCCCCTGCATTGGCCAAACTCAACAGGCTTTTTTTAAAATTGGTTTATTGGGTAATTTTTTAGCCACCCCCCAACTGAGCTGTGGAACCGGTAAAGGGGAGCAGAGCGACATGGGGATTGCGGCGCTCAACCTCCCCCCCGGTATTGGGGTTTTGTAAAAAGGGCCCCAAACTGGTCGCGGTCGGGCCGGTGGTGGGACTCTTTCCCCTACCTTGCCCATGCCCCAAATTTTGGGGGGTGCAGAATTTCCTTAGGAACTTCTGCCCCTTTGGGGGGGAAAGCCAAATTTCAGAAAGAGTGCTCTCATTTGCGGGTTTAAGAGGGGTGCACGCGCCTATCAGCCTGCAGCGCAGTTTTGGGCCTGCCCAAGCACCGCATCATTGTTGACTCCCACCAGGTGGAATTCGTTTTTCATATGCTGCGGAGGTTGTGTGGCAGAACCTGCAATTATGGATTTTCAGCGCAGCAGGCAAAAATTTGGCGAAAACACATCTCAGCCCCCCCACTTTAAAAAACCCAAAAAGTGGGCATCCATAAAGGACTTTTTCCCCTTTTTTAAAGGGTGTTTTGAGGACTCCAATTTTTTTGGGGCGCGGATGTGCCCTATCAGCCTGACTTTTCCCCCTTTTATGTTTTTAGAATATCACTTGGGGGGACAAAAAGGGGTGGGGTTTTCTCAGGGGGAGGAGTTTTGTTTTAAAAAAAAAAATTATAGAGTGTTTCGTGGGGAAGAAAAAAAATAGGAATTTGGGGGTTTTAAACCCTTTTTTAATGGCTAACAAATTTTAGTTTAAGATATTTTAAAAGGGAAAAATTTTGGGCTGCTTAGTTTCTTCATAGGTGGTGTAAAAAAAAATTTGAAAAACAAAATTTTAACAGGAAAAACAGGGAGGTGTGATGATTGGGGCATTTAAATAAAAAAACACTGGAAAAAAAAAAACATGGTTAAAAAGAGAAAACCTTAATTAGGGAAAATTTTTTAAATGGTTTTGAAAGTTTTTTGGCCCCTTTGTGTGAGACAAAAAAGGGTGGTGGGTCTCCCTTTTTTTTGGAGGGAAGTTGCTAAATTTGGGGAATGGGCCCTGAATCCTCCCCCCAGATTGAGCCTGTGTGAAAAAAATCAAAGTGTTAATGAATTTGCATTCCCCCAAAACCCCGCAAAGTTTTTGTGATTTTGGAAAAAAGCCTTTTAAAAAGACAATTTTTATTTTCTTGTTGGTCCCGGACCACAGAAATTTTTTAGCCAAGGGGAGATGGTTTTTTTTTTTTTCTGTTTTGTTTTGCGATGGGGGCCCCATCCTTGCTCTCGTCTCGTCCCGTTTTTCCAACATAGAGGCCACCCCCGGGGAAATATTGTAGAATTAAATATACCACTTAGGGGGGAAATGTGAAAATCCGGGGATTTATAGTTTTGTGTGTGTTGGGGGCCTTTTGGGGGTTTTCGTTTGGTCTCTATATGACTGCAAGTTCGCATCTTCTCCCTTTTCAAGGATAGGTCCCCCCTTTGGGGAATCTGAGGGCCCTTGAATTGGATCATGTTTTTTCTTTAAAATTTTGGGGGGTTGTGTAAAAAAGCAAGGGGGGTCCCTTTTTTAAAATTTTTAAATGGTCATCCCCTTTGGGGGATTGGTGAAAATTTTTTTGCCGTTTTTCTAGTTTTTAGCTGGGGGGTTGTAGGTCAAATACAGAGGGACCGGTGATTTTCCTCCTTTTCCCCCATTTAAAAAAAAATTTATTTTGGGGTCCTTGTGGCCCTAATGATTGGGCATCAATGGGGGGGGGAGGGACCCCTTTTTAAATTTAAAAAAGCTTTTTAAATTGGGGGGGGGGGTTATCCCTTCCTTAAGGGGGGGAACAGATACGGTTGTTTGAGGGCCTGGTGTGACAATGGATTTTTTAAAAGTGTTTGGATGGAAAAAGTCCCCTTGAGGTATGGTTTTTGGGGCGGTCAAATTTGGGGTTTTTTAAAAATGATGTTTTTGGGGAAAAAAAAAATTTTGGGGCTTTTTGGTGGTGTCTAGGAAGTTTATTTTTGTTTTTGGAGTTTGGGCCATTTCAAAAATTTTGGGGGATGAAAAATTTTTTAATTTTTCATGGGGAAAAAAAAAAAAGTTTTTGTTCGGATTTGTCCAGATTTTTAGATGTTTATAAATGTAAAGGAAAAGGAAAAGGTTTGATGGAGCAGAATGTTAAGAAGTCTTTTCCAGTTTAGCCATGAAGGGGTTTGGGGATACTGGGGTCCCTTTTTTTTCCTAGGGGGGCCGGTGCTTTGTAGATATAGCCCCCCCCCGAAAGAAAAAAAATTGTTTTGTGAGCATAAAAATGGTGAGTTTTTTTACGATGGGCGGGACCCCCTTTTGGCCCCCAAAAAAAAATTCGGCAGGCAGTTAGCCCCTCTTCGTGGGGGAGTTAAAATAAAAGGAAATTTCGCCCCCCCAAATCGGGGTTTGATGGTGTTTGTCGGGGGGGGAAACCTATCGTGGATAGCTTATTTAGAGCTCTGTAGGTCTGTTTTAGTGGTGTCCCCTTTTACCAGCGGCTTAAGGTTGTTTTTACCCACCCTGGATTTCTTCAGTGAGTGTTCCCACCCTAGATGATTGGCCCCTGGGTTCCCTGGCTTAAAAATTTTTGGGAAGTTTTAGAAATTTCCCCCCCCTTGGATTCCCAAAGGGTTTTTAAATCCAGAAGGGTTTTTTGAGTCTGTAAACCGACTTTGTGACCCCTTTTAACCCCCTCAAATTTTTTGGGGTTGGGGCCCTATTGGGGTTTGGGGTTTTTTTTTAGTATATGGGGGGAAATTGCCCCCAAACCCGGCCCAAATTTTATGGCCGGTTTTGGGAAAAAACTCTGTGGGTGCCCCCAAAAAAGGCCCGGGGGAGGGGGCCAGAAAAAAGGGGGGGATGAGGAGGACTATGAGGATGAGCTAGGCAGGAAAGTCACGGAAACCCCCTACTAGTAGTCACCGATAGGCGTGGATGAGGTGTGAGAAACAGCCAGAGCACATTTCTCCGTGGTGACAGGGGTGCATGGCAAGTTGGCACCCCTTTGCACTGAGTGATTCATGCTTTCAGTGTTGAGAAAAAAACCCGCGTGGTCGTATTCTCCACACAAATGATTTGGGGGTGGCCCCCCTCTTAGATCCCGTTCCGCCCACAACCTTTTTAAACCCAAAATTAAACCCCCTTGAACCGGGTGGGAAAAAAGCAGGGGGGACCCAAGACACAGGTTAATTCACTTTTTATCTTTTCCACCGAAAAGCAGTTTTGCCCACGCAAAAACCATGTTTTGGGGCCCGCGGGGAAAACCCCCTTTAGGAAAACCCGGTTTTGCAAAAGCTTAAAATTTTACTAAAAGGGTTTAGTATATAAAACCGGGTTTCCAAAAGGTTTCTAAAACCCCCCACAGTTCGGGCACCTCGCCAGACGTGCAACCCCACTAGGGGGCAACGTTCCCCTGACAGGGGGGATAATCCCCTTTCACCCCGGGCTGGGTTTTGGGGGGATCTCCCCCCTTTAAGTTTTGGGGTCCCCAAATTTGGGGCATGGCCCCAGTTTTTTCCGTATTTCCCTTTGGGGGACTCCCCTTGCCCCGGTGCCAGTGTGATTTTTTGAACGCGTTTTTAGTGCAGTGGGGAATGTACTACAGGCCCCCCCTCCCCGATATCCGCTGCAAATGGGACCGGTTAAATTCCAAAAAAAATGAACAGGCCCCGGATTTCTGGGACTTTTGCTGCCCGGGGCCACAGTACACGGGGTTCCCTGCATGGTTGGTGCCCTATGCTTGGGCCCGTCTGTCCCCATGTTGCACAAGTTTCATCGTTATGCCCGTTTTCTCTGGCCTTCTCCCCAAAATCTAGCCGGGTTTTTGTGACCCGACTTTTTTACCTTTTACTTTTTTCCAAATTTGGGTCTAGTCCCCGAGCTAGTCCCCCTTTTTGGGGCTGCCATTTCCGATGCGGTTTTTTCTGGGCTTATTTTCCCCAGCAGTGCCCTTTTTCCCTGGGCTGCCACTTTACATAAAGTTTTGGGTTTTGGGCAACAGTTTCCCCCCAGCTGTACCTCGTTAGACCAAAGTGGGAAAAAAGGACGACAGATGCCAAAAAAACCTATAGGCGGGAAAACCAAAAATCGGGGTCCGCCAAGTCGGCTGTTTCGTTTTTGGGAGTGAAAATGTGGACACGGGCCTCCCCCCCAAAGGGGTTTTAAAATGAGTTCCAGCATCGCCAGTGGTTCTCGGAGTGCCCAAGGGCCGGTTACCCCGTCCCCAAAAAAGTTTCGAAACGCTCGCTTAACCCTAACCCTTTTTAAAACCCCACTAACCATAAACCTTTAAACCCCCCCCCAATAAAAAAAACCCAAAGAAAAAACACCCCTGTTAAAAAGATGGCGACCGTTTTCCTGCTACGTTTTCGCTTGTGATTTTTTTAGCGATTTTTTTTTTTTCTCCTCTGCCTCTTAAAATCCTTCCCCCTTATTTTTGGGGTTTTCCCCTTCCCCCTTTTCCTTACTTATATTTCACTGTGTGGTCATTTTTTTAATTCCGATTTTTTTTTCCCCCCCACTTGCATTGTATCGGAAATCGGAAAAATTAGTTTTCCCATATTTTTCCAATTCGGAAATCGGGAAAAATTTCCCTAGGATTTCAGGCAATATCGCTCACCCCCCCTGGTACGTTTTAAAAGGTACAGCTGTTTTCGATGAAAAAGGGTTTAAAAAATTTTTAAACTCCCGTATAAATTTTTTGGGGAACACACCCCAGACTTCACAGGGGGCAGTATGGATTACAAATTTAATATAAAAAAAAAAAAGTGTCTGTTCACTAGCGTACCTGTTTTGGTTGGGGGAATTGTAATCTCCGTATATATTTCGCAAAAAAGGGCCACGGTATGGTCGTTTGGTTTAAAAAACGAATATAAAGGCAGAAAAAGTGTACTCTTTCTGTGCGTTTAAAACTGTTTTCAGTGTTGCGGGAATTGTAAATCTCCCTATATTTTCGGGCACACACAAAAATCAGCCCCCAAAATTTTTTCCCCCATACCAGGGCCCGGTTCACGGTTCTTAAGGAGGTCGCTCATATGGTGTGGGAAAAAATGAACACTCGGTAACTGAAAGAAATTTCCTTTTTTTCCCTGGGGGCAGCCTTTAAATAATCGCTCTGCTGTTCCCCACAGCAATTTTACTTGTCATGGCGGGCCCGACTAAAACCAGTTTTTGCTCACACACCAAAAAACCTCCCCTATCATCCATTATGTACAGCAAATTCGCTATCAGCAAAAGGGAAATTTTTTTTTTTTTTTTTAAAACCCTGCCTAGGGCTTCCCTGTGAGAAGCACGGCAGCAACCTTTTTCCCTAAAATGAGACGGCAGATTTAAATGGCGGTCGGCGCTAAAGGGATTTTATGGGGCTGGACACCCAAAAGCCAGTCAATTTTGCAATCCCCTTCCTAAGTGGTGGGGCCCCCTGCCTATGTCATTGCGACCCCCCCAAACCGGGTCCTTGCTCTTTGGGCCCCAAAAAAAGGGCCCCTTTAAAAAATAGTGGGGAAAAAAGGGACTTCGGCAAAATTTTTTTTAAAAAAAACCGTGCCCGACCTAACGCCACGGTGGGGTTTTCTTTCAGGGAAACCCAATTTGGGGGAAAAATTGGGGAATTTTTTTAAATTTGGCCCGATTTGTTTCGCTAACTCTAAAAAACCACATTTAAAACATTTGTGGTATCTCCGTCAGTCCCCTCTTTTATCTGTGGGCTACAAATTGTGGCTTTTGGGCCCCCAGTTTTTATTTGTTTTTGTTACCCCAGGTTATACATTTTTTTTGGGGTTAAAAAAAAAAATACGGCCACATTGAAAAAGTGTGTTATTTGTCATTTCCCGATCTATCTGTGGGTACAAAATTGCTGTTTTTTAGGCCCCCTTTTACCTTTTTTTCTGTGTCTTAAAAAAAATTTTTACACTATATTGGGATAAAAAAAAAAAAAAAAAAAAAGGCCAATATTGAACAGTTGGTATTCTGTTAGACCCCTTTTTTTGGGGGGGTACAAATTTGGGCATTTAAGGCCCCAATTCCCCTGTATTTTCTGTTGTCTATACAGTAGTTTTGGGAAAAAAAAAAACAAAAAGATATAGTCCCCATTTTTAACAGTGGGGGAAACTCTGTCGGGACGCCTCCCCTTTTTTGTGGGTAAAATTTTGGGGGGTTTTAGGTCTAATTTAGCTTTTTTTTTTCTGTGTCTTACCCCCAAATTTTATACAGTATTTTTTTGTAAAAAAAAAAAAGTAAAAGGGGGAAAAAAATTAACGTGTGTTCTTGTCAATTTTCCTTTTTATCTGTTTGGGAAAAAAATTTTTGCATTTAAAAATTTTTTAAAAACCCCCCCTGTAGGTAAAAATTTTTTTTAAGCAAACCCGGTGTAAAAAATAGAGTAAGACACAGAAAAACATTTTTAAAGGACCCCCCAAAACCAAAAAATTTTTTGCCCCCAGTTGATGGGGCATTAAAAAGGGTAAAACCCCCTTTTACAAATTTTTTTTTTTTTTACGAATGGTAACCCGGGCTGCAAAAAAGCCCCAAAGAGGAACGGTTACAGGTTTTGGGGGAAAGTTTAGCTTGAAAAAAAAAAAACTAAGGGGAGATTTTAAAAGTGTCAAAAATATTCAAGGGGTTTTTCACAATGTAGAAGGTAAAATTTATTTCATTTTTAAAAGGGGGGGGCTAGAAACAATGGGGGGGGAAAAAGAATGGGAGGGGCCAGATTTGATATTAGAATTTTTTTTTTTTTTTTTACGCCTGCCCGGAGAGGTTTTGATTTCTTCCCCTTCCCTGAAGTCTTTTAAAAAGGGCTGGGCAGACATCTGTCTGGGGGTGTTAAGTGGGGAAAAAGCTTTGGCAGGGGGTTTGGGGAAAAAGATTTAGAGGTCCCTTCCCCAAAAATCCATTTTTGATTTATGATTTGGGCGTTTGCTAGATACAGAGGTGGGTCAAAGGGGCTTTTGAGGATAGGTGTGTGAGGCATGTTTTAAAAAATTAAGGGGAAAAAAAATCAGTTTTATTGATTGGTTGGGGGAAGGGGTGGGTTAGGGTTTTGGGGGGAAGGGGGGTGGTAGGTTTTTTGTAGAAGGGGTGGGGGTCGGGTGAAATGCCCTGTTGGTGAGATGTGATCCCTTTAGAGGAGGTGGAGAGTTGATTTTGAAAAGGGGAAAAAGTTTGGGTTTTTGGGGGAGGGGGCTGGACAGTTAGGAGGAAGGGCTTGAGGGTTGTCGAACAAAAAAGTCTTGATGCTATCAATTTTTTTGCTTGAAAAATTTAGGGGAAAATCTTCAGATGAGATGAAAGGAGAGGGAAAGGGGTGGGGGGATGGGGAGGAATTTAAGGGGTTTTTAAAAACTGTTTAGGGTTGTTTAGCCCCCCGGGAGGGTTAAGAGATGAAAGGGGTTTTTTGGGTGGTGAGTGTGGCCTTGAAAGTTTGAAGGACTCTTTAAATACAATGAATTTCCCCGTTGGAGTGGATCTTTTCCCCCCCAAATCAGCACCCTAAAAACCCTTCAGTTTTTGGTAGGTTTTCCCCCAGGGATGTTTTGTTTTGAAACCCTTTGGTATGTGTGAGGGGGGAAAGCGAAGAGGAGAGGGAAATTTTGGGGGGAACAGATTTTGGGAAAAAAGGGGAATTTTTCCCTTGAAAAGGGGGGGAAAAGTTTTTTACGGTGGGGTTTGATCGAGGTGAAAAAGATTTCTGCGAAGGTGTGCAATTTTTGTGGAGGGGGGTTTTTTGGACTGGAGAAGAGGGGAAGGAATGGAGGGGGGGTGGTCAGAAAGGGGAAAAGTTTTGGGTTATAGAGGTTGGATGGGTGCAGAGGCAGGTGAAGATGAGGTCGTGGTCCCAAATTTTTGTGAGGGGCTGAAAAAGACCACTGAATGAGCCCAAAAAAGGGGAAAGTGAGAGTTTAAAGCTTAGGGCAAAAAAGGGGGGAAAAAGTGTCAGGGTTTTTGGTGAAGCCCCCCAAAAAAATTAGGGGGTTTTGTAGCAGGGGGGAAAAAATTGAAGTAAAAGGTGGTGAAGTGGTCAAAGGGGGGGTTTGGGTTTGGCCCTGGGGGTGGAAAAGACAGCAAATTTTTTGGGGTTTGGAGGGGGGTAGGGGGCGCACAGAGTGCCCCCAAAAGGGAAAAGGGGGGAAAACAGAGGATGGTAGTGGGTTTGGGGAAAAAAGGGGAGCTTTAAATTTGACAGTGGGAAAACCAACCCCTTTCCCCCCTGCTTGCTGCTGGGGGGGGGGGTGGGGGAAAAGGGGGAAAACCCCCCCTTACAAAAGTGCAGAGGGAGCCTGTGTCAGAGGGGGTGAGCCGGGGTTTCAGTTTGGCGGGGAAAGGGAAAAAAGTTTGTTAAAAAAAAAAAAGATCAGGGATGTAGGATGTTGCGGGAGGGAGTGATCATTCCATAGTGCTCGTTGGGGGGAAAAAGGGGAAGGGGGGACCGGGAAAATGGGGGGAAAGGTTTGAGAGGGTTTTGGGAAAAAATTTTTGATAGACGTGGATGAGGGGTAGAAATGACTGTTGGGATACGGTGAGGAGGGCCGGATTTGGAGAGATATAAAACCCGCAGTGAGAAGGACAGAAAAAAATTTTAGCAGGGGGGGCGGAAAAAAGGGCATGAAGGGGCTGTCAGTGTTTTTGGGGGCACAGGATTTTATGTTGAGGAAAAGTTTTTGAGGGGGTGGGGGATGGATGAGGAAAGGATTGAAAAAGAGAATTTAAAAAAGGGGTTCCCCTTTTTTGGTGTTGGATTGGGAGGTTTGCAGAAAATGGGAAAGGGTTTTAGAGGTGAGTGAAACTAACAGAAAGGGTTATTTAGAGTGACTGATCCCGGGTTTCTTTCGTTCCCCAAAGGGTTTAAATCTTGATTAAAATTTTATTCAAAAAATTTTTGATACCCCTTTTAGGATACACAAAAACGGGCTAAAGTCTTGGCAGACTTGTGCTATGAAATACTGTATGTGCTGGGTTTTGTGTGCAGGTGTGAAACAGAGTGGAGCGGCCCGTGTCATCTTGGTCGGGGAATTAAAAAAGGGGCCAGATGTTTTAAACAAGCCAAAATACACAGGGTCATAAAAACCCCTGGGGGGAAAGGGGTTATTTAAAGACATCCAAAAATGAAAAAAGTAGGGCAGAGGGGAAAAAATTGTGTGGAACATTTGCTTTTGGGGGGCAATTAATAAGCCCCCCCGAGCCCAGATCACGAAAATGGAGATGTACTGTTATGAGCTCGGTTGAAAAGGAAATTTTTTAAATAATGGATTGCAACCGAAAACCCCGGGGGGGGCAAAACAGTTAAAGTCAGGGCCAAAAAACCCCCGGGTTTTTAGGGTTAAATGAAAAAAAAAAAATAATATTAGATCTCGTGTGTTACTTCACATGGGGGGGTGAAGAATTTTGGGGGGTTTTTCCGTTTTAAAAACAAGGAGATGTGCTTCGATGGCGTAGAATGTTTGCCCGTTAATGGGGGAGAAGCCCCTTGCCAAAATTAGGTTTTCACTGTGGGGTGCAAGCGGGGATAACGTAGCCCGTTGCTGCACAGAAGCAAGTTGCAAAAAGCTTGGAAAAAACGCGCGCTAGGGGCCGGTACGTGTACCGTGGGGTGGAACGGGGGGGAGCAATCTCTGTTCAGCTTG